>NIVC01000031.1:1075000-1120000 GCA_002269645.1 Macrostomum lignano | reverse complement strand
TTTTGCTGTTGCTGCTTTTGCTGCAGAAGCAGTCGCGACTGAGACTTTTGTGGCTGCTGCTGCTGCTGCTGTTGCTGCTGCTGCTGTCTCTGTTGCGTCCATGTAACGAGCGGCTGCCTAGCATTCGACTTTTGAAAACTGGAAAACGGTTCGCTAGACTGTCTACTGTGCTCAGCGCCCGAGCTTGTCGCAGCCACCGATGATGCGCCAACTAAATTGCGATCTCCGTTGCTTCCGGTAGCTCCCGGTCTGATTGAGGCGCCATTGCTTGCGCCTCCTCCGCTGGTCACTTGTTGCTGTGAGACACTGTGAGACAGAGGCAGCCCGGTCTGATGATTCATCTATTGTCGCGCTTATTGACTCGGTTCTAATCAAGCTTCGATTTCAGTCGCTAATATTTGTCCTTAGCTCGAGATAGATTAAGCAAAAAACTGCATTCTGCTTCATAATATCTTTTGGCCTGAGAGGGGAAGGGAGAAAGCAGGGAGACGGCTGGCTGGACTGATTTTGTTTGGTCTATTCGACCTGACTGGCTAGGGATATCATTGCTTCCCTCTCATTCATCCCCAGTTACAGACCTTGGTCCTATCGCAGCCAGTCAGCCAGTAGCTCAATGCCGCATCCCATGCAGCTTCATAACCCTTCCCCGCCGGCCCAACGGTGCCTCATCAAGAGAGGATACCCCAAGAGTAATTAACAGCCGGTAGGGTGCCCTGTCTGTGCACGCGCAGACGGATTTCAGACCCCTTGCCCAGCCTTCTTTCGCAGTAGTCATATACAGTGCCATTTCCTGCGCTGGAATCGGTTAGAGGCCGCGGAGATGGAGCCAGCTGCAACCTGTTATCCAACGACAGGCTGAAATAAGCGAAGGATGCAGTAGACAGAAAAACAGTGGAAGAGGTATGAGTGGGGGAGTAAAAGAAATAATGAGAGGAACTAAGCAAGAATCTACCTCTTCCTGGTCATAAAACACTGCACGAAAAACACCTGTTTGTGGCTCCTTAGTGTTGGCTCAGGCCTTTGACTTGACCGAAACTAAAAAAGCTTCTCCTCGACCTCTATTGTTATCAAATTGTAAACAGATTTATGTTGCAAAATGCCTAGACTTCGTATTCCTAAGGCAACGATAGTACTGCATACATGAAGTAAAATAATCTAGAGATTAGCCGAGAGAGCTTATTCTTTCCCAGTTTAGCCTGAGCAAATTTTGCTACTATCGTAGTGACCAATCTAATGAAATAGAAAATATTGGAGTAGTTATTATAGTTTGTCGCTAAGCTATAGAGGCTTCCTTGCCATCTGCCGCAAATCAAAGGTGACAGTCGACCCTCAGTCAGCGAGGAGGCAAGCGGTTTGGCACATTTCACTGAATCAGTGGCTTAACCAGTGCCCTCGCAGAACAAAAAAGTCGTTTGACGAGAAAGCATGAAGACTTTGCTTTTATTCGATTCTAACAGCTTCTTTAACAACTTTAACCGATATTTACCCTACGCGGGAAACTTTAATACTTCTGTGCGACTCGAGGAACAGGAGAGGCCAGTCTGTTTTTTTTGTGCTGCTTTGCTCCTAGTTTTCCACAACCTTTTAATTGACCTGGTCAAGTCTTTTAGAATTGGTAATTTCTTGAACCAGCTAGTTGTTAAGAGCCATTCGGTTTCCTTCCGGGATTTATTTTAATGCGTTTTAAAACAAACCGGAAGCAGTTACTTATGTTAGAACGGAAAAAATATTCCAGTAAAATTAGGTACTGTAAAACATCGATACTAGCAAGTTTTCTTCACCTTTCAGTCTTCAAGTAGTTGTTCAAAACTTTTCCAATGAAAACTGCATTCTGAGTATAACAAAAACTTGGAAAAGCCTAGGCCTGGTGCGAGCGTAAATTGCTGAACAATTTTGCACCTGATGCGCTTCGCCGGCTGGGGCTAAGGAGGTGTTGCCAGCTAATTTTCACCGTTCCTTTTTCTTCCCAATAGCGCTTAGTTTTCAACGCTAACAGGCTGCGGAAATTCCTTTGTAACCTGGAGCTTGAAGCAGAGAGAGAGAAAGGCAGATAGACTACGCATCCATCCCTGTATCCCTACCTATCTGCCAATTATCTCCTCTGCTTTTGCGTGCAGTGCACACAGCGGGAAGTCCCAATGTAACCGAGTTGAAAGCGCAGCTTTGTGGAAATTTGCGAAACAGGAAACGAGCAAGAAATCGTGAAACAGTGTTGCTAAGATAGAAGAGTGGTCAAAGTGCAGTGATTTTTTTAAATGAAATAAAGTGTAAACTGTTACAGGGTGATGACAAAATGCTTGAGAGACCAGCTGAGGATGTCCAGCAGTTGAGGTTCATGCCCACTGGCTTAATCAACGAAACTGAAGGAATTCGCAACAGGGTTACGACAGTCACCTGGTGCCACCTGTTGAAGGTCCACAAGCTTCGCCTGGGTGAAGACCAGTGACCAACGAAGTCAGAGCTGATTCATACACATGTGGTCGACGTGCTGATGAAATTTGGAGTCTTGGCAAGGCTGCACTGAGGCGCAGTGCTGATTGGCACACAGAGGTTTATTGAATTCACTGACGCTTTCGGGAAAAATCCGACCTTCTGGCACAATCGTCGAATACCTCGACGGTCCAGAGGGCTGGCGACTTGATTCTTGTTTGAGAAGGTGCGCAAAAAATCTGTTCGTGCTCTTTTTAAATTTCGTGTGCCTGCGTTGCTGTTTATTCGACAATCGTCAGGGTGGGCAATCCCCCCTCCCTGACGATAATCTCCAGCGATTATAAAGCATTGTGAGTCTTCAATCTCTTATTCAAAAAAGGTGTTACCACAGAATTGAACGCCTGGAAACTTTGATGCGGACTTGTTGCAGGGCTGGGCCACCCTCACCCTGCAGTCTGTTGATACAAATTTGAACAAAAAAGTTTTTTACTGTAATGTACGGTTGATGAACAGTACGAGCAATTTCCTTTTGCAAAGAGTTCAAACAAAATGCAAACAAAAGTGCAAGAGCAAGCACATCCGGCAGATGTTAATATTGCTGCCTTCCTGGTTACAGAATGATTGACAAACTGAATGCTTTCTCTTGGCTACATTTATATATTGCTTGGATTTCAACAGCAGCAACAGCAACAGATTTATTTTGATCTTCATCGCTCGAAACTAAAGGAGAATGAGTACTATTGAAAAAAATTTATTTCTAATTTTCTCTGTTGCACTCACAGAAGCAGCCGCATACCTCACAGCCACAGTCGTGAACCCGCACACAGTTCTGCCATCTGACTGTCCCAGCTTGAAGTACATCCCATCCAAGCAATCTCTGCTGATTGACTCGTCCGTCAGCAGTGAAGTCGTCAATGTTATAAATCTAGCGTCGAAGGCAGAATGCTTGATGGCCTGTCGAATTCGAGCATGCTCTGCTGTCGTTGTCTTTGAGACCAGCAGCTTTTGCCAACTCTTGATTGTCAACGATGCGTCAAAAAACGCTGGCCCAGCCGAGAGTCACAAGCAACGTCGGTTAGGCTTCGAAATTGGAGCCAAAATATGGAAGGTTGGAAATTTTGACGCCATCATTCGAGACAGACAGTTTAACATTTCGAAAGTTGTCAACAGTACGGTCACTTTTAGCAGTAAGTGGAGTCTTAAAATATTATTGATTTTTCTACATTTATTTTCTAATCTATAATTATAAGTAAATTGCAAGCAAAATCCATACAGGACTAGAGTATAGTGCTATTATATATTAATGCTCTACCGGTAAACAACATTACTTCCAAGCATTTCTGAAAATTGTAACGCTAAGTGGATTTTGTTCGAAAAGTTTTTTTACGTTTGAGTATTGAAATTTCAGAGTGACGCCAAGGGATCATTCAAAATTATAATTCAATTAAAATTCATTTTCAAGCCTACGTCCCTGAGTTCTACGCACTGAGCATGTTGACAGAGAAGATTTTACTCGATTAGTTACTCTCGAATAATGCAAGCATCAAATTCAGTGCCGGAATGACTACGCCGGAGTAAGGCTACCGACAAAACCGACTGAAATCAAAAACTTTTTGAACTAGAAGCCCCAAGACATCTATTGCAGTTTGATGATCCAGAGCTTTACTGAGTGTTGAATTTCGTTGATTAAGCTAACAGTTTTTTTAGAAATTAAATATTCTTATTTTTTATTTAGATTCCAGCGTTGGCCGCCGAGGCTTTGTGCAGCGCGTCCAATTTGAACTGGCCGGTTGCTATCGAATTGAAATTTCTGGCGCCAGAGGCGGAGGGTCAGATTGTTGCGGCAAGATCGGGGGTAACGGTTCCGCCATCGCTGGAAGCTTCGTTATTGGTGCTGGCACAGCTTTGAGTGTCGTTGTTGGACAGGCGGGCACCACCGCGACAAGCGACTCTGCTAGCGGCGGAGGCGGCGGCGGCAGCTTTGTGTACCGAGCAAACGACAGCGGATTGCTGATGGCGGCCGGCGGTGGCGGCGGTGCCTCGTCTATGTTTGATGGAAAGTTTCTTTGGGTCTTTACTTTACTGGGGTCTTCGCTTTTTTCCATACTGTTTAGCTACGGAGATTGAATGAGAGCTGAGAAATCCTGCTTTAAATTAAAACAGTGTTTTAAAAAAGCTCGAGGTTTTTCACTTGAAAAAAATGTGACGAGCTTGGTGTAGCTTTTATGATTCTGCCTCTACAGACAGCCATCAGATACTACGAGCTAGATGCTAGATCGTCGTTAGTTTTAGCAACCAGTGATGAAATAATAGCAAAATCGACTGTAGCACACATTGCTGACAGCATATTTTATCGTCACTTAAGTGTTACAATAAAAGCCTAGTGCAAGCATAAACCATCTTTGAATACAGACCGCCTGTGAACTCTAAAAAGACGCTACGGCACTCTGTAATGAACTATAGGTCTTTACAGCTTGCAACAATGTTGTGCGTAAGATCAAGTGAAGCCACAGAAAACGTCACAAAAACGTTTTCTCAATTTTATGTCATTCTTTTTCACTGATTTTGACGGTCAAAAAACGTCGAAACTTCAAGAGGACTATAAACAGTATTTGAAATTTTGCTAGTAAAAATATTGCAAAAGGTGCTAAAATCACTCGTCTCAAATAAAAAAATTTGTCATCTCAAAACTCTAGGCTTGAACGCTCTACACAAAGTCTACGGCAGCAACTCGTACGGTGGCATCAGCAACTCTTCGACTATACTAACCACGGGATTCGGTGGCAACCTTGGGAGTCCCGGATACAACAATCCAAGCGCTACACCAAACGACCAGTTCCATGGCGGCTGTGGCGCCGGCTGGCTTGGTACGGCACACAATCCAAGGAGAAGCTCCAGCGACGGTGATAGTGGCGGCAGTCTGGCCAAAGGCTGGACTGGTGGTGTCTCTGGAGACGGCAACATCGGTGACGGCGGCTTCGGCGGCGGCGGCGGTAGCGGTGGCTTCGACAAGCCTAGCAAGTACGGAGCAGCCGGCGGCGGTGGTGGTTTCAGCGGAGGCGGGGCCGGGGTGAACAATATCGAGGCCGGAGGCGGCGGCGGCTCCTACTGCGGTGGTAGCCGCTGCGAGTTCGCTGAGGCTTCGCCCACAGAACATGGTCAAGTTGTGCTACAGCTTCTGACTCCGTTTGTGGATACTTGCTAGTTGGAAATTGAAGGTTTAGAATTCGCTTGCAAAACAAAAATTACTATAAAACACACTCAACCAGCATATATTCTAATCGACCTTTTCTGTTTATCACGTTTATACGAGTAAAGCTAACGATGATCCCAGTTGTTGACTGTCTCTAGTCTTTATCTCTGTCTCTTTTTTCAGCAAGTATTTATTAGAACATACTTCTACCGGTAACTATATGCATTCGGCTGGAGAAGTTAATGAGTCTTACATGTGTTTTACGAGGAACGTACCATAAACAGCGCAATAGTGGCTATTCTGTATTTATCAAACAATATAATTCAGATTGTAAGAAATAGACATTCTGGTCAGCTAATTCAAAACTAACTCGTACAAGTTTCTGATTTTTAAAGTTAATAAAATTAAAAACCAGCGGCTTTAGGGAAGTTGACAAATTTTGTTTTAACAAAACCATTTTTACATCCAAATAGCCACTACGAAACAAAGAAGCCCAAAATAGACTTCTTTGCGATTACTCTTTTAGTAGCAAGAAAAGCTTAATGGACTTCAAAACTTAACTTGATATGGTCCGAGATTCTGTATAAAAATCTAATATCATCCAACTTTCGATTTGAATTTTTACTTTGAAATGTTAAATATATAATTTGCTGACGGAACTGGGACAAGGCTAAAAACTAATATACTTATATCTTATGCTAATGGCTTTGTGCTAGAATACAGCTTCAGCTTCCATGAAAACAACAACACAGCAACAAAGTACACTGGATAGTCTCTAGTGTCACAGGGCGCGTCTCAAGGCCAGGGTGCGAACATAGGCTGCTCCCCCGGCAGAGTCCGGGGCGCCAGCGTCAGCCAGCAGACAGTCGACGAAATGCCGAGTGCGCGCCTGTCCTCGCCGGTAGGGTGCCTGCATCGTCAGCGGCAGCGTTAGCCATCAGAATTTCATGAAAAGCAAATTATGAGGCAACTGAGTGCAGTTCAGGGTCAGCTGTTTGCTGTCATTAAGTTTATTTTTAAGAGGTACTTACCGCTCCTTCTGGACACACATGGACTAAAGGCTTATCATGCAAAGACTCTGATGTTCTTTATGCTTGAGAAGCACAGAACTAGTTAGTACCTTAGCTTGGAAGTTCCAAAATTTGATCGTTCTACTAAAAGAGGCACTAGACATGATGGTGTCATAATGGACTCAAGCAGCTTACCTGATGAGTGCATGCCGCACTTTTTAACTTCTGACGTTCCATTCTACTTTAAGAATGCTGGAATCGGCCGTGACTTTGACAACACAAAAACGAGGGTTCGAGACCGACTTAGCGAGCTTTGAAGAGATGTCAGTGAAGTGGTCGAGCAGCTAAGAAAACTCGTGAGACCGCTGCAGTCAGAGAAATTTTACTTTTAGCCATTCACTCTGCTTCCACTGAGGACTTTATTTGATGTCGCTCAGATCAGAGAAGCAACTGATGAGGAGGAGCACTATTTAAAGTACGCTGATGTATACAGGTTGGTCAACAATTGTATTAGTGAATTGCAGTCAGAGTCAAACAACAGAGACACTCTTCTAGATGCAAAGTCTCGTTGCTGGAGGCAGCTGAATCTTTTGCACTCGCTGCAGTGGTGCCAGTGCGCCACCCTATGCTTGACCGCAATTGCGCATCTCAAATTTGGAGAATTTGAGCAGGCTGTGAACTTGTTAAAACAGCTTCAGATGCAGGATATTACACTAGGCTTGATGCCAAATGAAACTAAATGGATTCAATGGACAAGTCTACCCACTGAATCAGACTGGGCGTGGAGATTCTGCCTTCCTTGTGACTGTCCGCCTCTCTTCCCTTACCTACCTGAGTTTACTCAGACTCTGTTGACAGCGAGGTTATTGCAGCCTCGCTCCTCCCATCTGTACGTGAACTTCCGCTGCCTGAGCTGGAGTCTTCAAGCGGAACTGCTGCACGATTGCTCACCGATCAATTTTGACCCGTGGTTGGATGAGTTGAAAGAAGACCCAGACTTGGAGGAGCTGCTCACTCTTGCCCACTAAAGCGACTGCCGCGACCACGTAGAGTTCTGTGTAGCGACAGATGACAGAGATCGGAGATTAAAAACGCGTCGCCATGGACACTCAGGACTTTGAAAAGATTAAAAAGGCCAGTGAAAGACTAGAGAGGATCTACTGCACCCGTTTTTGACAAAGCACAAATGCTTTGGCACTTTTGACACTGCAATACCAAGGTTTTGACACTTTTACTCATAGGTGTGTTAGGAAATTGAAATTAGCTAATTGCTAATTTTGTCAAGGACTGAACGAGACTATTCGTGTATGTGTTTATGTTCTTTTACATATCCGATTGTAACTTTATTTTGTAAAATTTGATGGACAATTTTCATTTTAATATGACCCATGATTTGTAAATTTTTCATTACTAAATGCTGCTGTGGCAAAGATGGGACAAAATACCGTACATAAAGTTGTAGCTCATTATGCTAGGGTACTTTATATTCTTTGTTTGCTATAGAACATATATATTAGTAGTAGCCTAAAATGTGATTGCCAATAAAATTTGACTTCCGAAAATTTAGGTTAGGGTTTATGTTAAGGTTATGGCTTGCACTAAGACCATCAGTCGATTTTTTGGCAGTCAATAATTAGTTTTTATGATTCCAATACTTGAATAAAATTTTAAGTCCTATGTCAATTGTTAGAATAAATGACAAATAATAATATTAATAAATAATAATAGCTGTCGATAATTTCCAAGCAGTCTTAACGTGGAGAAAGAATCTCACCAGCTAATCATGATGAAGATTCATTATACTGGATTTTCACGAAACAGAGAGTTTGGTATAGTCGTGGATATGCACACTCTATTGTACCTCGTAGGCCAAAAAGGTATATGGATCCACGAGTGAGCTAATTTTAATTCAAGCATTTTCATTTCTCTTTGGTCCCCCTTTTTATGCTGATTTTATAAATGCCACACCAGTAGATCAATTTAAAAGCAATCAGATCAGACCTGGTTTGAAAATCGGTAAATAGCCCGGCCGGAAAATTTCATGCGCTGTGTGGTGCAATATTTTACTTTTATCAACGCAAGAAAAGTCTCGTTATTTAGTTTTAAAAGCCCCGCTTGCTTTGGACGTACAAGCATTACTACTTACAGTAGAATCTTGCTAGTGGTGTGTAATTTTTAGTTTTCTACTCACAAGTTAATTTATAGAAACTGCAAGATCTTATCACTGATCGAACTCAGCAACAACAACAGCAACATGATTCACAAGGCAGATTCCTGGTCGGTTGGCGTTAGAAAGCAGTGAGCAGGCAAGGCATTTGCGCGCCTGCCCTCGCCGAAGCGGTACCTGTAACGCAGCAGCAGCAACTGTTGCACTGGCTTTAAGCAGCACTGTACACTGTAATTTTGTAATGCATTTCTGTCCAGCCTCTGTTTCTGAAAACGGTTCTATTTAGGGTAGACAGGTATGCACGCTCTTACTTCACGTATGAGATACTAGTATAGTGAGAGACTTAAATAGGCATATAAAAGCCCGAGACGACCCACTTTTATTCTACTTTTCTCACCCGCCTGATAGCTAGCAGCAGCTTTCTTGACACATTTCGAGCATGGCCTACCAAATTTCGATGCAAAAATCGCTCGCGGCAGCTGCCATTCGAGCCAAAGACTCGCATCGACTTCTACCGGCTTGGACCCGACTGCCTCACCTGCTTGAACAAATTAAACAACACTCCGGTGCATCTAGCCGCTCTATACCAAGACGAGTCGTGGATGAGGTTTGCCCACCAACTCGTTGGAAGTGACTGCTTCTATCAGACGGGCAACAACGGTCGCAACGCTTTTCACAATGCCGCCTTAAATGAAGTGACAAATTCTGTTCTTAAGTGGCTTGTTGAGCAATGCGGTGTCGATTGTTTATCTGTTCGCGACCAATTCGGCAATACTCCAATACATCTCGCCGCTTTGAAGCAAGATGAGGATTCGTTGCAGCTCTTCCAGACAATCCTAGGATGCGACTGCTTTAGTCAGACTAATAGCAGCAACCAGAATGCTGTTCACTTTGCTGCTATGAATGTACGGCAAAGTTCTTCCCTCAAAATGTTGGTCTCACTTCTTGATTCGTCCTGCTTATTGACTAAAGACTCAAATGGCACGACCCCTGCCCACTTGGCTGCTCAATATCAAGATGTGGACTCGCTCCGCTTCATCTTCAATTCATTGGATTGCTCAGCATTCAATCTCGTCGATGTTAGCGGAAAGACTTTGGCCGACTATGCGCAAGAAAACACTCTGCACGGGGAGCAGATACTGCAGTTAATCGTTGAAATAAAGGAAAAACAGTCGGAGAAGCAGTCCGAACCGATACAAGAGATGGCCTGCTTGCAAATGCAGCAGCGAACGGAGCAGCAGCAGCAAGAAGAACAGCAGCTAGAAAAACAGGAGGAGCAGCAGGAGCAGGAGCAAAAACAGGAGGAGCAGCAGGAGCAGAAACAGGAGCAGCAGCAGGAGCAAAAACAGGAGGAGCAGCAGGAAGAGGAGCAAAAACAGGAGGAGCAGCAGGAGCAGGAGCAAAAACAGGAGGAGCAGCAGCAAAAGCAAAAACAGGAAGAGCAGCAGGAGCAGGAGCAGAAACAGGAGGAGCAGCAGGAGCAGGAGCAAAAACAGGAGGAGCAGCAGGAGCAGAAACAGGAGGAGCAGCAGGAGCAAAAACAGGAGGAGCAGCAATATGAAGCCAAAGAAGACCGGAGTCCTGCGTCCAATCGGAGCTCCTTAGTTAGGTTTGTACTCGTATTTGGTGTGTACTGAAAATACAACCAATAACGCATATTACAGCTGCGTTACAATTTCAGGAGAAAATTTGCTTTAAATAAGTTTTGAACAGGCCTAAATCATTCCGTTTCACATTTTTATTCAGACGCAAGCTTCCATTGGACCCAGATTTCACGAATTGGGACTTCCTCTACGACGACGAAGGCAATAAGCAACAAATTGGCGAAGGCGGATTCGGCCAGGTGTTCAAAGTCTTCACCGACAAGCGGCAAACTGTGGCCGTCAAGATTATTCAGCTGGAAATTGTGGGTAACCTGAAGCTTCTAGACCAAGCGGTTGAACAGGAGAACGCGGAGATTGCTGTTCTGAGAAGCATTCGGCATCCAAACATTTTGAAGTTTCTCAAGTTTCAGCGCACCAGGAACCACAAGTTGTGCATCTTTACAGAGCTCATCGCCGGCCATAGTCTCACTGATCTGATACGACGTCAGCGGAAACCGTTTGATGAATGCGCCGTCAGGGATTTTTCTATGCAGGTAGGTTTCATACTAAAAATGTGAATTAGCATTGTCGGAGAGTAGCGAACAGTAATCGCGTTAGGGATTCGATTCTGCGATTAGTTTGCTTTCAATTTGAAGGGTACAGAATGTTTACCAAGAGATTGAGCAAAAATGGAGACCTTGCCTTTTTAACAGTGTGTGCAGTATAACGGCTGCTGTGCCTCCAGATGGATGCATCATTATCTGGCTGTAGGCAACGGTAGCCTCTTCCTGCAAGCTACATGTAGCTAAATGTTAATTCTTGCTTTACTTTTTAAAAAACTATTAAATTCACAGATTTGCGTCGCTCTCAACTACCTGCACAGCCGCGATCCTGTGACGCTGCATAGGGACATTAAGTGCAGCAATATCATGCTGAGCCACAAAGGCATCATTAAACTGATCGATTTCGGCCTCGCCAAAGAAATCTTCCACAGCATTGGTAGCACCAAAAGTCTCAGCGGCACCGTCAACTTCATGGCTCCAGAGCTGTTCAACGAGGAAGGCAAAACTGTGTACTCACCCAAATCGGACGTATGGGCGTTTGGCTGCACAATTTACGAAATGCTAACGATGGAGCCGCCCAATTCAGAGCTGGGTTGGCAGCAAGTCGGATTCCGAATCCAGAAAAATCCTATGCCAGATCTTCCAAATGGTGTCTCCGACAGTCTGAGGGATTTCTATCGTCGCTGCGTTGTGAGGAATCCTAAGAGTCGAGCTGATACCGACGAACTTCTGGAGCACATGTTTCTAGACTGCCAGTGATAACATATACACTACATGTGTTATGGAGACCGTTTAAACTTCAAAATTAAAACAATCGCCTTAAAATATCAACAATCTGTAGGCGCTACCACACTGCACATCCGTCCCAATAATTACTAACTTTGCCAAAAACTTTCAAATTTTTTTGTGATTAATTTTTCATTTGCTAATGTTTATTAATTTGCTAAATCATATTTTTATTAGCTGGTCCTCGTTTCGTTAAACGCAAAATATTAATTTTTCTCGCACATTGTTTCTTAGACAAGTCCAACGTTATCGCTGCAATCAATTTACGAGCTCGTAACAGTCCAAAGGTTTTAGACCTTTGAGATACGGACAGAAAATAATACAGATTGCGGTGGTGCAGAGATAAGAAATAAGACTTTAGAGTTAGATTCCGAAACTCTCTCTATACCCGTGTTTTTGTGCTCGAAAAGAGCATACAACTTACAACTGTATGAATCGTAAGATTTTGAAGCACAGTGTGGGTAGGGAGCTCAAGAACAGTAATGTTTGGCTTTTTCTTCTATTCATACCCTTCGGCTTGCTGTATTTCTATGCCGAGCTGTTATCAAGAAAATGATATGTTATCAAAAAAAGCTATGTGAGCTACTACGAGTATTGCAAATCTTCGGGGTCTAGGATTCACAAAACAAAACTTTACCTAGACAGCAATTAAATCGTTTGCTTCTTTTACACCCAGATTTTTCGTGCGTATTTACTCGTACTTTTTGTACGAGAGGCTTTATTCCGTTTTCCGTTATTCCGTTATTTGTTGGCATAGAAACCAAATTTTAGGCCGGTAGATATTGATCGTTTTGCTTGCTACTCTACACCAATGCCACTTTTAGTAGTCTGTGTTGAATTGAATTTCAACAACATTCGGGTTGTATTAATGCAATATTAGGAATTTTAACACACTATAGAATATAATGCTGATTCTTCCCACCGACAACGCAAATATTTTTTGTACCATTTAGAAAATTTTTTTTATCTTTTTGCAAACGTCAGCAGAAGCGTAATATTCGTATACGTAATTTTGGTACTTGCTGAGTATTTAGTTCAAGCGAATATAATATGCAATACAGGTGAAGACACTAAAACCAAATCATTTTCGAATAGCAAAAAGAAAATGCCCGCAAAAGTCACAGACACTAGAATAACTAATTTGGTCACAAGAAATGCAGAACCTTTAAATTTGCATCTTCATCCTGTTTTGATGACTCTACGAGCGTAGTACACTGCCTCAGGCTCAAATTTTATGAAAAGGAAATTAAACTAAAATGAAAAATTGCAGGAAAACTTGAGAGAGAGAGAGAGAGAGAGAGAGAGAGAGAGAGAGAAAGAGAGAGAGAGAGAGAGAGAGAGAGAGAGAGAGAGAGAGAGAAGGGTGGCGCCTCCATCCAGACCAAAACATCTTGCACTGTTAATTGCATCGGCGAGCTGTAAGATATTACCCAGTTACATAGGAAGATAAATGTAAAGCATTCTAGAATTCGAATTACTGTAAATAAAAAGGTTTATAAAGATGCTGTACTGTAGCAGCTGTACTGTACTGCTGTATTGCTTTACTGCTGTACTACAGACATACTGCTGTATGTCTGTGAGTATCTTTTTGTGTCTGCGTGTTTCGATGTATTGAGGCGTGTGTAGTGATGTCTTAGTATGTCTTCATGTACAGAGTATCTTAGTGTACCTTTATATTTATCTTAGCATCATTTTGTGTCTTTGTGTAGTCCGGTGTATTAGTGCGTCTTGCTTCGGTTCATTTTTTAACAGTAGCTACAAAAGTCTTTCAAAAGTAGCTAGAGTGCTTAAGAAAAGTTTTCTTCAGTCTCCCTTCCGAAATCTAGGATGCCTGTAGCTCTTAAAAAAATTATTGCACAAAAAATACTTGCCAGTCCGAATCAACAATCATTACTGATCCCAAATAAATAAGTTTGCAAGACGTCTGAGAACTTTTCGAATTTTACTAACAACTTCGTACATCAAATGCAGCTACTCTTTACTTTCAAAATAAACTTATCTTCTTCATTACTATATTCATTTGATTCTATTCATTGCGAATCAAAATTGCTTCTACAAACAAAATTTCCCAATTTTTGTTCAACTTGACAAATAATTTCAAAACCGTACGATCGTGGCATCAATTTACGGACTGTCACATTGAATTTCCAACTCACTGCCGTTTGACTTCTCAGCCTGAGAGTCTCGAGCGATGTCACATTAATCTCGAGTCTTCTTTCGATCCCAAATCTTCATAGAAACGCTGTTATCTCTCTCTTCAATGGTCGCCTTCTTAATTAAGCCCTTGGTCGATCGGAAGCCTGTCGG
Source organism: Macrostomum lignano (assembly GCA_002269645.1). Lineage (NCBI taxonomy): Eukaryota > Metazoa > Platyhelminthes > Macrostomidae > Macrostomum > Macrostomum lignano. The sequence goes on along the minus strand of NIVC01000031.1, from coordinate 1,105,961 downwards.
TCCTCAGAGCATAAAAATCAAATTTAACACTCTGGCCTCCCTCAGATGGCCAGCCTCTTCCAAGTTGATGTTGCTTAACGGGAGGCGATGTCATGATTTGCCGGAAGGGATATCATTAAGTTGAGGAGGGGGGCACGGTCGGTCACGAGCCAGTCTTCATGTAGTTTAAGCCAAATATGTATCAAGAAGCCTAAAAGGGTTGTGTAAAATACAAGCTGTAAAAGAATTGTGAATTTGCTAGCTCTACATGTACTAGAAGCCAGAATTAATGCAGAAACAGTGCAGAAATTTAAATAATTTTGCCTATGTATGTGTAAATCTAAAAGGCGCAGAATTTTAATGCGACATTTTCTGTATTCAAATTTTATCGATCATGACACTGGCAGAGTTTTCGAATGCAGCTATTAGTAATACGACGTGAAATGCGCTAACTAAATAAATAGGATAAAGATCAAATTTTAAATAAGATTAAGTTCCTTTCGTCATTAAGTCATTAAGATAAGTCATTATGACTTTTTCCTTTTATTGAAACAGCAGCATATGGCAGCCCGGAGGAGTGACTGCGTAGTTACAGTGGAGTTACCGCGGAGTAGCCACTGAATTACCTTGGATTTACCTGGGAATTACCTCGATTTTACGCATATTTCTTATAAATTGTCAGGGTGGGCTCTAAAGCTTTATACTCGTACAAGCAGGCTCGGTTATAATCTACCTGCAAGTGTCCAAGCTTACAATTATTTGCAAACCAAGTCTCCTTTTTGTTTGGCACAGCTGCTACGACTGTAGCACACGCGGTGAGTAGTTCCATATACGACATGCTTCGATTAAACTTCATACGTTCGTAAATAAAGTGCCTGAAAACCTGACAAGTGCGCTTGACGATTGTCCAAAAGGAGTGGATGCCTTTCTGATTGTCCTAAGATACGATGTCAGGGCGACTGAGGAAGAACTAAATGCTGCCAATGATGCAGTCAAATGTTTGGCCCAAAAGCTTTTGAAAGAGCGATCATTGTCTTCACGCATTGTGAAAAGCTTAATGGCAACAAGAGAGGCTTTCAAGAATATCTGAAAAATAAACTATGCCCTGCGATTCCCAAGTTCAGAGATCTGCTGTCGAAAGTGGGCGATAGGGTCACCGTGCTGAGTAATGACAAGAGCGATGCCAACTCCGAGTTAAGACAGCAGCAGATCAATGACTTGTTAGAACTAATCGATGAAGTTGCACAGCACAACAAAAAGCGCTTCAAAAAAACGGATCAGGAAACTGAGTCAGACGCGCAAAACCAGATGGTGATGATTTCTGACGCTCTACGCCAGACCCAGCAACTGCAAGTGGCACAGCAGTCGCAGATCCAACAAATTCAGCATCTGTTCATGATTAAGATGATGCTGGAAATGCACGCTCGTGAGTTCGGTATGGCAATGGAGGTACTACGCATGAGAATGCGAGAAACATTGGAACAGGAGCTTAGAAATCAAAGGTTGGAAATGCAATATCAGCAACGAAGGGAAATCGAAGTCCACGTACATGAAAGAGAGAGAGAGGGCGACTGCTCTATTCTATAATCGATTTTAGAAGACTAAAGATCGACTTCATTTTTAAAAGTCCAAAGTCACTTAATTTCTAAACAGCCCTAAACCATATATTTTTCAGGTGATTCAAAAGTAGTCGGACGTATATACTCGATTGCACTTTTCCACCCCTTTGTCTATTTTTGTATATTCATCTATTGAAGCGATGTTTATCTTATCGCTGCATCCCTTCTGTACTGATTGTAATGAAACGTTAATAAAAGTGTCACCATTGTAGTGTAACCCAGTCAGTAGCGAATTTACGTTTTACAATTTTTACGATATGTATCTATATATAGAAGAATTAATCACATTAAGAGCTGAATGGTTCCATTGGTAGTAATTTCTTTTGGTGTGATTAATGTTTGATTTTTTGTTTATCATAATCATTTAAATAGCTTAGTTGTCTCGAATATATATTCATGGAAGCGTTAACCCGATATTAGCATCTTCATACCAGCTGTTTTACATACTCAAGGCTTGCCTCCGACTCAAATTTAACAAGAAATTTATTTAAAAACTGAAGACAGGAGGAAAAACTTGAAACCCCAACCAGGAGTCAACCGGACTTTAATGCTCGATGTGCTCCTGAGGCCACTAACCCCTAAGTAATTGTAGTGTACGCTCTGCGCGGAAATAATAATGTACGGCTGGCTTGGTCGATGAATTCGTAGCAATATTCTTATTACGCAATACTCTCGTCCCTATAAATATATTGAATTGAGCAGTCGGCTCATTTTAAAAGCGCATCGTTTCTCTCGCCAAACTAAATAGCTAGTCTGAGTCATTACAGGAATTAAAGGAAAAGTTACGTTTCTATATTGAATTTTAATGACGCTGCGCAGACAAACTATTGAAAAGGAGAAGACGCTTTGATTTTTCTCAAATTTATTTGAGTGACATATCTTCCGATACATCTAATCTAGTAGCTGTCACTAAAGTGTGACGGGATTGAATTAGTTGTGAAATGTCATTGTTTTTACTGTCAGTAGACTAATACGTAAATGTATCCTATTTTGTGTAACTTGTGTGTACATTCTTGCAATTGGGTTTTATATATCAGCATGTGATAAATTTCTAGCCAATCGATAATCTTGCCCAGCGCCCACGTAACTATCAACCAATCATAATTCGCTACTACTATCTATTGCTTTGATATATTTTTAATAACTTGTTTTCTCCTAGCTACTCTAAGAAACTTGGCCTACTCAGCAAGCTAAATATAATCACTTTCTTGGACAGCTATATGCATATATATTCTGCTATGTTCGTTTTTGAGTGCCAAGGTCTGCTACGCTGCGACAGGTTTAATTCGTCCCAAAAGTATGCATTCGCGTAAAAATTGTCTAGTTACTTGTAACAGTTTGTTTAAATCACGCAAATAGAAAGCAGTAAAATGACATGTACTATACATGTAGTTTATAGTACATGTTCGTATTATATTACATGTTCGTATATTCGTAAATAAATAAGAACCACTTCAGTAATATCAATTTAATAGCAGAATCAAATTAAACATATTGCACAGTCAATTAAAGCGATGAGCTTCAAGATTATGGAAAAATTAGTATAATCATTCATGAATTCGAATTACTGTAAACAATTAGCCAAGCAAAAGTACGAAGCACACTGCAAGTGAATTCTCCATGATCTCATCATAGTAGCCGTGTATGTTTTGGTACGTCTTTGTGGATCTTAGATTGCCTTTTAAATGTTTTGTTGTGTCTTTGTTTGTTTTGGTGCGTCTTGACGCGTCTTAGAGTCCCCGTGATGTATCAGTGTTTCTTGATGTGTCTTTGTAGTGTGTCTTTATGCGTTTTAGTGTGTCCTGAATGTGTTTTGGTTTAGATGTTCAGATTTTTTAAGTCCTAAAAGCAATTGGAGCTAAAAGGCTGACAGTCCAAATTCAGAAAAATTTTTGTTGATTCTAAAAAGTTTCTAGACTTCTAACTGCTGTAGAACTACCTCAAGTACTTTACTGCAGCTAATCTTCTTTCTTTAGTACTTTAAGTACTAAATGCATCTATACATCTTCATCAGATGTATATTTAAACGATATCGAAATAGAACTCTTAACAGAAAATCTTCAGCGTATGTACGAGTACAAACAAAAGTTCGTATTTTTTAAGCTTGATAAATCTCAAGCCGTACGAGCGTGCCTGGCATTAAACTACAGACTGTCGCATTGAATTTCCAACTCACTGCTGACGTTTGACTTCTCAGCTTGAAGCATCTCAAGCTTTTTCGCAATAACCCCGAGTTTTTTTCGATCCCGAATAGTCATCGAAAGGCTGCCGTTCTCCTTAATAGTAGCTTGCTCCAAACTGAACTGGAGATGCTCCGGACAGTCACTGTAATGAGCCAGGACTAGGAGCTCTTCTAGATCGGCGTCCTCTTGCATCTCATCGTACCAATCTTGAACGTTATAATCGTTTTTCTGAAGCAGCTCAGCTTGCAGGCTCCAGCCAATGCAACGGAAATTAAAGTACAAATGTGAGGCCCCAGCAACTGAAAGCCTTGCTGAGATGAGAGAACCAGTGATGGCCGGTAAGAAGTGAAACTGAGCCTCTTTTAGGCTGGGAATGCAGAATCTCCAGGCCCAATCGGGACCACGATCGTCAAGCAGGCTTGCTGTAAGGCTTCCACTTGAACTCCACGCTCTTTGCACCCTATGACTGACAAGTTGTTGCGCTAACCTGGCTGCTTCAGCTCGATTTGACTGTCTTAACAGGGCTATTATTGTCAGGCACATCCGCGTACATTGAAATACCTCTGGTAGTGAATTTAGCCTAGAAAGTAGAAGGTCGATTTGACAAGTTTCTGATTGAAGATCATGGATGCACCTTTGAACTGTTCGATAGGCTTTTAAGAGCTTTGTCGTGCTGGTTGGATCTACGTTGGAAACTGAGTTTGGCTGACCGGTCAGTGGCAGCAGAGTGAACGGGTGAAAGAAGAAGCAATTTGAAGTGAGCGTATCGACATGATTTCGGATGGAATCGACAACAAGGTTTACGTCATTTCGCAGCTTCGACAAGAAACGTCTAACTTTTGATTTAGTAGAATTAAAGTCTCCACAAGTTGTGCCAGCATTCTTAAAGTAAAGTGAAACGTTTTCCATAAAGAAGTGCGGCATGCAAACGTCCCGAGAATGGCTCCAATCAAGAAACTGAAGCATGAGATCCAGAGACTCCTTGAGCAAGGTAACAATGTTGAAGCTTTGCCAAGCAGTAGTATCAGAGCTATATACTTCTCCATCATAAAGAAAAGCAAGGTTTTTGCGTGATAGGTTTTCAGCCCTCGCGTATTGAATTCTTTTGGTAGCTGATGCTTAAATATGAATTTGAGGAGAATGAACAATTGGCCTTGAATTGAGTTCAAGCTCCTCATAATTTGCTTCTCGTGCAGGCTGAAGCTAATCCTCAATTCGTTTGATTTATTGGGTCTATAAGCTCTGACTAGATGCACATTGACTGGCTGAGGAGCGATTAACTGACGAATTTTCTCTTCTCAAAGGCTGCTACAGCATGGAAACGCTTGGCATGTGTCCTGGGCTGGTCGAACGCCGCATCCGTCAATTCTCAGAGCCGGATTGCCACCTGAAGTTAGCAGTTTGCATTTAATTTTATACGATTTTCAGCGTACGGGTGGGTGTATTTTGATGCCTGACTTTGTTTTCAGATAAAATAAAAAATTAACAGAAGCTTACAGAAGGCACGATAAAATAAGAAAACAGCCATGGTATAGTGTGCTAATTTAAATTAAACAACAATACTTTTAGTTGTCGGTTTGAGATCCTTCACTAATTATTTTCTATAGCTATCTCCAAAGTGGGAGGGTATAACTCGTTATTTGTATATTATTTTGCCGCCAGCTGTTTATTTTATCTATGCTCTTGATCTCTAACTGTAATTTCATGTGTTTTATTTGCTCCATGGCCCGACCAAGAAGTTATTAGCAGCAGTCAATCCCGAATATCTCTTTAGTTCTTCTTTGACTTCGAAAGGTACGAAATATGCGAGTACAAACTGTCAGTCTGTCGGTTTTTAATTGTCAACAACCGAAGGACAGAATTTTCTCAGTTTTTTGTTTTAAATTTTCGGTTTTCACGCACCAGGTTAAAATTTAATGTACCGATCGACTTCTGCTGGTTGCAAATTAAGCTAGTAGCTACGAGCTACAAGTTAGCGGTTTCCTTCAATGCTGTTTAAGAAGTTTCTTCGACATAAACAACTGAATTACGAGTAGAAATAAGCTAGACTTTTCTCTTAGAAAGTTTTCGTAGAGCTGGAGGCCGATAAGGAACGTATACTCTTCAGAACCTTGAAAAATGTAAATCTACAACCAGAGAACGGATAAATTCGGTCAAAAAAACTTGCATTGAAATCACCCGATATATAGTGGCCTAGTAGTTCAGTTGTCTATGCGGGTAAGCAAGCAAAGTTTCGCTGAAGTTTAATTTAGTCGTTATACAAAGTAAATTTTTGTGAAATGTTTGCACATAAAAACTGTATTTTTACGCTTTCACTTATTTAGTTTGATAAACTTTGGATAAAGCACGTACGACGTACTTGCTTCATTTTCACTCACAGTTCTCGAGTACAGTGTCATTTTAATCAAGTTTTCTGGGTAGTTCGAAAGTGACTTAACTTTCTTTCGTTTTATGTCGATACAATCGAAATCTTGAACTTTCAAAGACAATTCTGAATTGAGTTCGAACTTACCAACGATAGTTGATACTTGTGTATGACCATCCACCAATGTTAGTCTAGCGACGCCTGCGCATTTACAGCCGCCTTCAAGATGGAATAATTCGTCACCAGCAATTACGGTCCAGTCGATGTCAGAGTCTGACGCTATTTTTCCATTCAAATGTTTTAAACTGAAGCCCCAGCCTTCAGAGTAGCTTCCAGTCATGTATCGTGATTCCTGCGTGAATGCCTGAACTAATTCTTCCAGCGAATCAGCAACCTCATGTTGAAAATGTACCCTGGTGAGCTTGAAGCCAGCATTGTTGAGCAGACGATGCAGATCTTCGCTCAGTCTCTCATCAACTTGTTGTTCGTCAGCTAGAAGTTTCGCGAATCTTAAGAATAGAGCAAAAATGAAAATTGAGTTTCAAATCAAGTTAACCCTGTAATACCGCAAAATTCTATTTAAAACTGAATAGAATACACACTTACTTTGGTTGAGTAACTTGTAACTCAGTTTCTTGTCTGTACTGCTTCCTTTCGTCTGTAATTCTATGGAAGAAATGAGGAAAATTTATCCGAAACATTGCAGCACTTTAAATTGCCTATAATTATTGTTGATTTAATCAAGGTTTAACTTACAACGCAATCGAACCAAAATGATGTTGAAGTTTTTTAAGCACATCAAAATGTTGGAATTGTTCAGCCAACTGAGCACAGCTCTGTCCGTTCCGGTCACGATGTTCGATGTCTGATCTGCTATCGATCAACGCCATGGCAACTCGAATATGACCAGCAATGCAGGCTCGAGACAACGCAGTCCTACCGAACTCGTCCTGAACACTTACCGATGCGCCTTGAGCGAGTAGATGCTCTGCTAATTCGCACTGTCCAGAATCTGCGGCTAGCATTAGCGACGTGCTGCTCGAATCGATCGGTTCGTCAATTTGTTTCAAGTGTTGCAGCAGGTTAAATACTATTGGAACGTAGCCATCCGAGATGCACTTGGCCATAAGCCTGAGATGTTGCGCGTGAGCTAAGTGAGGCAGAATCTGCTCAAGTGCAGGAATTTTATTCTCATTTGAGCAGCTTATTGCGCTGTGCACTAAATCGTGCAGCATCCTGTCTTCAAAAATGAATTCGCAATTTTCGGGACTGAAAATCTGCTTTATTTTGTTTCGACCAGCGAATTGTAGAATGCCTAAAACAAAATTCCAATGGCCATGCGAGATTGCAACCTTTACGACCTCAATGCAGCAAAGGTTTTTGCTAGCTTCGCAACTAATAACTAGAAGCAAACGTTTGACCACTTCAATTTGGCTTCTTGCTGCAGCGACTTTAGCTGCCTCTGTGCAGAGCTTCTCTTTAGCCGTTTGGTCTGAAACTTCTTGCACCATGCTGATCACCATATCCCACGAGCGCTGCCGGGTAGCCGTCTCGACCAAGCGAATCCAGCAGGCGTCCCTGGTGCTTGGTTCACTGATGCTCCTAGCAGCAGCCTGAGCTTGCTCCCAGTTGGGCCGAGTGTATCTACAGTAGCTGCAATAATTGCCAAGTCGGCGCTGCATTGATCCTTCAGTGGAAGTTCGCTGATTGTTGTCCTGGCTAGGTTAGCCATCTCCCAGTTGCAGTTATGGGCTGCTGCTTTGGCGGATTCAATGCAGGTGAATATAACAATGCCTTTGTCTTTTATTTCCGCTAGAAAATAATCAAATTCACCTGACGCGCCCAGTCGAGAGGCAGACTTTGCAGCGCTGCTGCAGGCATGGCTTCGAACCGATTGATCTGCTATCAGACCCGCTGTGTACTTACTCGTCTTCCAGTCTCCTACAGAAGCGGCAGATTTCATGATTCCAGAGCAGCACTCATCTTTCAGATTTGTGTCAGAAATACTTTCGAGTTGCTGCCTAATAAATTCTGGTTTACTAAACTCGGAAGCGGATCTGGTCAAAATGGAAACGCGTAGTTCTTCCTGTAGACGTTGATCAGAAATTGTTGGTAATAATTGGTGCACAACATTCCGATGGCCTTGAGATGCTGCGGCTTTAATAGAGTTACTGCAGCATTGGTCCTTATGATTAGGATCCGAGATGATGCTCAGAATGCTGGACACAACTTCGGCATAGCCTTGACTAGCAACATAGGAACAAATCTTATTACAGCAATCGAGCCTCACGTTCTCATCAACTATGGATTTAACGAGGCCAATAACTGTAGTCCACTGGCTCTGGAACTTCGCCGGCCATTCAATGTCCTCGAGGCGAATGTCACTTGATTTCTCCTTGTCAGTCAATAAGTTAACGTACGCAGCCATCTTGTCACGACAGTGTGACGCCGCTGATGCGGCCGCTTTGCGACAAAATTCATCTCTGGCGTTCGGATCGGACATGAGGTGGACTAGATTAGTGACTAAGCTCCAGCGATCTTTCTCGCTAGCAGACATTGCTGCAATAATGCACACGGAATCCCGAATTTTCAAATCTGAAACGAGTTTAACAACTCTCAAGGCCGTTCTTTTCTCGCCCCACTTGGCTGCCCGTTGAGCCAATTCAGAGACGCACTGCAGCTTCAGGTCTTCATTTTGAATGATCGTTATTACGCGAATGGCCACGGCCCATTGGCAATTTATGGCTAGCGTTCTAACCGCGACTGCGCAACGATGATTTCTCGTACTTCTATTGTCGATAGCTACTAAGAACTGGGCCATCGATTCCCAGCGACAGTTCCGTTGCGAAATAACTATCAGCTCTAGTAGAAACTCGTCCATATCTTCAGCGTTCAGTTTCTGATTGACTGACAAAACATTGACAAACTGTCTAGCCGTGAAAGCGTCTCCGTTTTCAGCTGCGGATCGAGCCATTTGACAGCAGGCGAGCTGAAGGTCGTCTCGAGATCCAAACAGGTCAATAAGTCGGACTATCGTCGGCATGATAAATGTGCAGCGATTTTTAGCGGAAGCTTGCCGTAACAGCCAAATATTTCTGCTTTGCCTCGAATACGTCTCGCCCCGCGATCTATTTGTATTAGTTGGCACATTACAAAACGTGCGTTTGCGTTTTACCATTGAGCCGTTACTACCGATTTCCTCAAATAAAATCTAGACTGTTGCAGAGTATGCTGGATGTGTTACTGCCTCTGATTTTTGACGAGCGATACACTATATCGTTCTTTTTTACATTACAGAGAGCTAAACTATCATGCCACGGAAATGCGGCCATAACTGTAGACTACTCGTGTGCATGTACAGGGGTAAAGTAACAAAAATACGTACTGCTCAATTAAAGCATGACGTACACAGCATTCTAAGACCACTGCAGAGAACTTGTGCTGATAGAAACACTGTCGACACAGATAAAAATTTGGTCTGTATTTTTTACCCCAAATGCGACTTCATGATTTGTATAAGTTGATTGAACTTGCAGACACAAATTGAAAGATACATGGGTACACTTTCACATGTAGCCGCATGGTGGCACTTCATGCGATCACCATTAGTTACCCAGCGTCACCCCAGATACATGTAATTTACATGTACACGAGCTAACTCATATTGCGTACTGCATATACGTACCCCCGAATTATTCTTGCCTAGAAACAACAAGTAAATGTAAGTTCACATGAAACTGTACCTATATATGGACTATATACATTGTACAGTACAGTTATATCAGTCAATATATCTACATGTATGGTGATGCTTGATCTGTGGGCGAGCAGTCTAGGTCCAATGGGTAAAGAGAGGGACGGCGAGACAAGCAGGGAGAATTTTTAAGGTAGAGCTAATCCGCAGATTAACTAACCCGCCGCCACCAGCCAGTGCACCGGCTCACCAAACCGGAGCTTTCGAAATCGGGCTTCCGACTAGAAGGGGCTTTGCACTTACCAGCCAACGAGTGTCTTTTTGCTATCAATCTCGAAGTCATAGCCGATGATAAGGGACACCGCTGGGACTCGATCGTATTGGCCATGCAGGTACAGATGGGACTTGTGCAGGGGATTCTTGCAGTGGCGACACTATGGGGTAGCTACATGTACTTTTACATTGCTAAATAAACTAAATTACTTTTGGCCTTCAACGCGCCAACCAGCCTCTCGTAGCGCTGATGATAGACTAACTCGAACTTTAGAGATGTTGCTGCGGGCTGACTAATTTTGCCCGAGCAGATTTAGGTTTATACTGGCAATAGTTGACCCCCCTTCGGGGAGAGTATTTAGTACAGTTATTTATCGCAATTGATTAACTAATATTCATAATAATCTCTCTTATTCACCGTATCTACAATTCAATATCTCAATAATTCAATATGAATATTCATAAATCAATTTTTATATTCATTCTTATTCATAGGTCTCATTCATTTAGTCATTAATATTTTATTACACTACAATACACCACAGAAAGAAAGAACTCAAGCTATCTCCATTACAGAATAGAGGATCGAAAAGTAAGAAGGAGAATGTTGGCTATAGACAATTATAGCAATTTTAGCCCCCCTCCGGGGAGATGCTCAGGTTCAGAGCAATGAATTGATTATATTATTTATTTGAAAACAATAGTTATTTTTTTTGTATTATTCTCTTATTTTTTACTGAATCAGATGCATACAGCGTTTATTGTATTATTTTTTTTAGTATCAACAATCAATCAGAATTATTATCAGAATAACATTGCTGCTTCTGCAACACCCAACCCCGGAGATTGACAGTGTGCACTTTATTGTTATTAAACTTAGCAGCTGCAACACCCAACACCAGAGATTGACTGTGTTGCTTTATCAATGACAATTCTTTTTAATCGTCCTCATTGATAGTAGAATGCGACGGTCCAGCGATTGGAGTAGACTCCATTTGGCCCAGTGACACGTCGCCTCCGCGTTTGTCTCGCGAAAAAATAATTTCGTCGTCTCCGCAGCGTACTTGCATTATTTGTACATTGCGGAATGATGCGAACATTTCAGGAGAGCACTGGAACACAAATGTGTCCCTCCGAACTTCCTGGTTATCAGGCGGTCTCGCAGTCGATTGGGTCTTTTGGACTGGCTCAAAGATTTGCTGACTCGACTGAGCCCTTTCAAACCACTCCGTCAAGTCAGAGTCATTGGCAGGATATTGGCGAACATTGGCCCTGGTACAATTTAGCGAAATATCATTGCCATATTCTTGCACTTGGGCTCCTTGAACCTCTAGGGTGTCGCCCACAGTCCAGTGATTCACCAGACTTGCACTGTCGGCCCAGAATGTGCAGGAGACAGACGATGCCGAGTCATCGACCAGTGTCACCTTGGCCAAGTTAGTGGTAGTTCCTCGTTTTGTTTGGATTTCCCTTTGCGCCATAGTACTGGAAATGACGCCTCGAATGTCAACCTTCCTACATGACCATTGAAGAATTTTGCCATTAATTGTTAATCACATCCAAAACGAATGTTGCTTAGAATGAATGGTACGAGTATGACTTTAACTTACTTTCTCAGTGTAAAGGTTGAGAGAACGCCAATTTTTATGTACTGGGCTTTGCGCTGCTGGACAATTTCGTTGCTAGCAACAAGGACTCCATCTTTATCCACTGACAGAGTCATTTCGAGCTCGTTGTCGGTTGAGTTGTACATAGAATTTGAGGCTTTCAACCAACCACCAGATACGCGCACGGCCGTAGCGTTTTTGCACAAGTAATGGTGTGTTCTCAAATTTGTTCCGAACACGCTTACCCGAATCTCGCTGTCTTCGTCTGCAAGATTAAAAGAGAACACTTGGCCAGTTCCCTTTGCGTTTGAATAATTTCTGATGTCCGTTAGCATTGACACCAATCCGATTATTGCGCCCTTCATCATGCCGGACACCAGCGCAGCGATGTTCAGCCTCTGCTGATTGGGCACTGTGCAGGAACCTTCCATTATAATTTGATTAGCACAGTTTATAATTGATTTAATTGACAAATAGTAATGCACTTATCTTTATTGTTGACACGCGGTGGCTGCTGTAGATGAAGAAAGATTATCTTTATTGTTGACACGCGGTGGCTGCTGTAGATGAAGAAAGATTTAGTTTTGACTTTGATTCATTGTTCATTGGTCCACACTGGTGAGCCGGGGCCTATGGCAGCAATGGCTCGGCACGCCTGTGAGTACAGTGGAATAAGACATATTGTGAGGACAGCAGTTCAAATCAAAAAGACAAATGAAGAAGACTCACCGATGATCACCCGATGCTCCAATGTCGGCACATGAGCTGTGGATGTCAACTGGCACTGCCTTTGAGCCGCTTGCCATTGGCCTGGGACACTCTGCACCTGAAGAAGCTTGCAGAGACGGTCGAAGTCTGAGCGACTCGTAGTGCTCGTGACTCAAGAGCACACGCACAGTGGCATTGGGAGGCTGCTTGTCACACTTGAAATATTGCAGCACATTACCATTGGACTGGTAAATCACCAGGTCCATGTCAAAGCAGCTACTAAACAGAGCTGCCACTTCGTCTGAAATATAAACCCCTTCATGAAAGGAGGAATTCGCAATCTCATCGGCGCAATCAGGCGCGATGATGCCATTCGCGACCAACTGTGGCAAAAGTTCAACTGCACGACAGGCCAACTCGTGCCGAAGGGTAGCGGCATCGGTTTCATGCGGTGTGCCACGTAGCTGGTCGCACACGGCATGAAAAAAGCAGTTGCCATCGCCAATGGTGGTATTGACCTGCAACTGACTAAAGGGCACAATAGATTCGACACAAAGTAACCTGGTGACAGATTCACCGCGCCGACAATCAGCCTGTCTCTGCCGCTGCTCTTCCAGACGGGTAATCCGCTCAGCCTCGTCCTCAGCAGCGCGAAACAAAGCCTGTCTCTGCCGCTGTTCCTCCAGACGGGCAATCCGCTCAGCCTCGTCTTCAGCAGCGCGAAACAAAGCCTGTCTCTGCCGCTGTTCCTCCAGACGGGCAATCCGCTCAGCCTCGTCTTCAGCAGCGCGAAACAAAGCCTGTCTCTGCCGCTGTTCCTCCAGACGGGCAATCCGCTCAGCCTCGTCTTCAGCAGCGCGAAACAAAGCCTGTCTCTGCCGCTGTTCCTCCAGACGGGCAAACCGCTCAGCCTCGTCTTCAACAGCGCGGCGCTCGGCGTCTCGCCGCCGCTGCTCTTCCAGACGGGCATCGCGCTCTCCAGCAGACTCGGCCAGTCGTCTTTTCTTTGCGTCACGGCTTCTCTTCAAATGGCTTGCGCCACGGCGCACCATCATACAGTGGGGCTAAATAGATAAAGCACTATTAGAGGGTTCAAAAACCAAAGAAAAGAAAGAAGGAAAGGAAGCAGTGGGCTACATAAAAACCAAGCAGCCCACAGCTATTAGCATTATAATCTATGGCCAAAACCGTTTGCAAGCTCTCACTGCCGAAAAAATACATTAGCGAGATGGGCAAAAACCTGTTTATTAAAAATTAAAAATACGTGTACCGATTCCGGACAATTTGCCATCTAATGGTGCAAAAACGGAGAAAATCGGTCATTCCGTTCGCAAGATTTTCTGTTACAAGCAAACAAACAAACAAACAAACTCAAATTTAGTATATAAGATGTATCCCCCAGTTGCACTGGTGCAGCAGTCTATGGTTTAATTGTTTATTTCATTTATTTGCACTGGAACTGAGTGCAAATAAATGTTAACTGATGGATACATCAAATATTCCCCATTTATACCCCTTTTGGCCGCGCCGAAAATAAGTCTACATGTATGTTCCAATGTAAAAGACGTTTATCTGTCCCGGCCAAATAAACGATTCAACTAAATAAGACAAACGAATGAGCCACAAGAAAGGACTCAAAGAAATACATGTATGTACAAGCAACAGATTATAAAAGTGAGTCAATGGGTCCTAACAGATCAACTCAATCAAAGTAGACAATCAACCCGCACAACTCCACATTGACCCCCCCCCCAAATCACAGAACTCACCAGTTGTCGTGAACATCACTACCAATCACACCTTCAGATCAGAGTTTCTCTTAGGACGTCGGCTCTCATTGAATTCCCCGTCCTTCCAGAGGCTCCATGGCTTTCCATGGTTGAACAAGTAGTATTGCAGCATGCTGAAAATAATCCTTCAACGTAGAAGCGCCATAGCGATCACCACATTAATTTCGGATCTCTAAGATAAAACACTTGAGAACGTAGTTGAGATCGCGCTTGCTCAAACTCGGATAGTCGGTTGCGGGTGCCAATGGCAAGTCACTAAAGACAGCTTCGAATTCAGCAAGACTAAGTGATTTAAAGCAGATAACTCGAAAATGTCACAGAAAAGGTTTAGTAGAGACATTTTTAGTATAATGGATAGAGACAACTACTCACTCTTAAATACCCAACACAGTCGTTTTGTGAACGGCATCGAATCAACACTTCTCTATGGTTAAAATTTACTATGTTAATATAGCCAAACGGGGTATAAATTATTATTTCTGTTTATTTTAGTCTATGGTCTGAAGCATAAGCTTCGGACTCGCATTCAGGCCTAGGCTTCGCCTCGGTCAAGAAACGAGTCCTCTGCTTTTGCTTCAGACTACAGAAATAAATAACTTTCATTTAACTGAGTGTATTCATAGACTATTTTATTTACCTGTATATGTATCGAGCACAAAAAGGCACACCACTTTAAATGGAATAAAATAAAATAGAAAAGCAAAAGCTGCTTAGAAGGCATCGGCCGAAAAAGTTAAAGAACAAGTTGTCAAAACAGACTTGTAACAAGAGATCGCATGATTTACTTCTCGAGCCGCTTGGCAAATCTAGAGTGTATAAAATTACGTACATATCTCTAGCACCGATTTTGCAATATTGGCAGTTTCACTAACTGATTTGATAGATTGATCGACTGAGAACTGCCTTGCCATTGGTCCACTGTGACCAGTGCCTGCTAATTTAGCTCCTCATCTGAGCCATCAGCGAAAAAGAAATAAATCCGATAAAAATAACTGTCCGATCAGGGACAACTAAAACACTCGGGACGCGAAACGAGCAAAATCATGGTGAAAAAATTTGGGGGCTCCTTTAAGTCTATGGGCGCCCAGTTTTTCATCCATTAAATGCATGATCAAACTGTTTTCCAAACATTTTTTGTAATTTTTAAATAACAGCCGGCGCTGAACCTGGCCGGCGACACCCCGGAGGAGCGCAGGAATGAATTGCGCGACTTCTTCACTGGCGTCGTGAGCGCGCCCGCGTCGCCGCTGCCTGCCAGTTTTGCGCTTCCTCTGGACACGCCGCTCCTAGCTGAGGAGGACTTTTGCACCAGCCCGGTCACCACGGAGGACGTTGTGCTGTTCGCTCAGAAAACATCAGGCGAAAAGGCGCTCGGCCCCGACGAAGTTCCGGTCGAAGCGCTGCGGCTCCGCTGTGTGGCCTCCCAGTCCACAGGTGTCATGAACCGCATGCTCGCCGGCGCCCCTGCGCCCACCGAGTGGACCGTCTCGCAAATCGTGCCGATCCCAAAGAAGGCAGGGACAACGCGGAAAGAAGACCACCGTAACATCTCGCTGATGTCCTGCACCGCGAAGCTTTTCAACCGGCTGCTGCTCGATCGCCTGCAGTCGGTGCCGGACCTATACCTGTGGTACGAGCAGAACGGATTCTGGCCCCAACGCGGTACAGTGACCCAGATCCTGCACTCGGTCGTGTCATCGAGGAGGCGCGCATCCACCAGTCTACGCTGATCATTGTCTTCGTTGACTTTCGAAAGGCGTTTGACTCGTGTTGAGAACCGCGCTTCTCTTTGTCCTTCGAGCCTACCGTGTACCCCAGCAGCTAATCGACGCTATCATGGCGATGTATTGCGACACTCGAGCTGCTAGCTGTGGTGACGGCGGACGGCCTGTCTGACCTGTTCGACACTTTGTCAGGAGTTCTGCAGGGCGACACGCTGTCGCCCTTCCTCTTCGTGCTGCTGCTGGACTGGGTGCTTCGGACCGCACTCCCTTAATTCGGCTGACGACGGCTTCTTGCTGCGCAGACGTATCGGTCGCCGCCACGGCGAAAAGCGCCTGAGCGTGTTTGGCTACGCCGACGACCTCGCCCTCCTGTCCTCGTCCGTTGAAGGCGCCCAGCGCCAGATCGACAGGCTGGTTGAGGTGGCATCGAGCGTCGGTCTGGTTGTCAACACGCTGAAGGCCGAGGTGCGGACTGTGCCGGCCGACATCACAGCGGACCTGACGTTCCGCGGCGCAGACGGGCAGACGACCAGGCTCGCACGCAGCCAGCGGTTCACCTACCTCGATAGTCTGGTGCCTCACGTGGAGGAAGACCTCTGGCGGCGCAGAGGACTTGCCTGGGCGGCCTTCCGTTCGATCCGAGCCATCCTCCAGTCCGAAGCGCTGCCCGACCGCCAGAGGGCTCGGCTGTGACAGGCGGTGGTCGAAACCGTCCTGCTCTACTACGCCGAGACGTCGACGCTAACGGCTACGCTAGAGTGGCAGCTGGACTCGGCACACTCAAGGCTGCTCCGTGCGGCCTTTCGAGCTGACGAGAGCGTCGGGACCGAGGCCCTGTACGATCGGGCCGAGCTGCAGCGCCCGTCCACCATCCTGCGCCGGCGGCGACTTCAACTGGCGGGCCACGTGTTCCGAGCCGAGGGCTACTGCCCCCAACCTGTTAAGGACGTTCTGCTGCTCACCTTGCAGGGGCCCGTTCAGGCAGGGTCAGGCCCAACGTGGATACGTGGACTGCCTCCTACGCAACGCCGGGGCGCCCGACACTTTCGTCCGCTCTAAGGCTCTGCGGCGCGCCATCTGACGCACCTTGCTCTAACTGTGACCTTGCATGCGGGTCTGCATACTTTGTTGTTTGTTGTTGTTGTGGCGTACAATTGTAACGGCATTAGGAATAGTTCATGGCTGCTTCATACATTTATCTTTAATGAACTTCGAATAAAATTATATGGACAAAAATTGAATAAACGGAATTAAGGACACTCAAGTAGTCTACGTGAGTAGTCCTTGCGATATGTGGTATATTCGGACTTAACTTTAGGACATGTCCGGTTTGCAACATTAAAAAGTAAAGCAAAGTTGCATTTAAAGCATATTTGCTTGAGATGAAAGGAAAAAAAGTTTATACTTTTTGCTTTGACATATATTTTTTTCAATTTTTTATTACGTCCTTTAGGGTAAATATCTGCCTTTTGACTTTAAAACTGCTGCACATATTCAATTAACTAAATTAATCTGTGTTTTTTATTTCTACGAACGACCGTTAAAATGTACTCAATCATCATCAAAGTCAAAGAAATTCTCAGGATTGTTGTAGCAACATAGCGAACATATTTTCTCGACGCACCAGTGGTCTAGAATGGTTTTAAGTGTCTTAAATTTTAAAGTTTTTTTTATTAGCCTCTAGCCATATAACCATGATCATGGACATTGGCCCGGCCCCATCGCCTGGGCATGCAATCATGCCATTCATGGTCATGGTCATGGATGTCGATGAGGAATGTTAATAATCCATACTAAATTTATTTCTATGTTCCAAGAGTTGGGCGTAATAATTTGTAAATAATTTGTCGAGATAAATGTACATCTATCTGCCTTTATATTTTGGCTTAGGGCCTAGGCCTAGCTAGGTTTAATGTATATCTCCTCTTAGTCTTAGATAGCTGACAACTTAAATGTAGGACTTATATGATGGGACTTATATGATTAATATAACATCAGCTTTAGCCTTAAAACTTTACTTTTAGTTTAGGCTATCCTAGTTTAATATTGACCATTACTATTAATATAGTATTAATAGGCCCTATCATAATTTAGTATCCCTTCTAGGCTCTTAGTCTCCCTAGGCATACATGCCCAACCTCAAAATTTCACCTGTCTGGTGCAACTTAGTTTTGTCCAGATTTGTGACTTACCTATGCACTACCACACTAAAAGACTGGGGGGGGGGTAGCATGCATTGCATGCTTATGCTTATTGAAAAATGGAAGTACCTCATTTCTCTTCTCTTTTCCTACCTTCACTCTCTTTCCCGATTGATTTATCATTCACTTATTCACTTATGCAGTACTAAACTGCACTGTAGCCTATACCCTGTAAGCTATACTCCCTACATACTGTACTGTATGTCTGGCAAACTAACTTGTATATATACACTCATGCACTCATATATATAGGTGTACATTCTTTGAGTCATTATATACTTCACTTAAAGATAGGCCTGCACCTGACTATATATTGAATCTTGCATATGAATAGGATGAAAATGGCCATGAAGACTATTCCATCAACTAGTGTCCCCTTTCTGCAGCTGAAGAGCGAAAGCCATTGCTCTTTACACAATGGAAACTTGGTCATGTAACTCCTGGAGAAGTTAATGATTGTTGTGGTGTGCATTGGATATTAAAAGAAAATTTACTAGCAATCTTAAGTGCAGCCTGGGGGATCAGGTGATGGTGCAGCTGCAGCACATTCAAGGGAACTAGAAGCACCACCATCCCAATGTTCAGCAAGCTCACACAGAGAGGGACTGTTAATGGCAGTGCAAAATCCAGAGGTTGTTGCTTCTAATAGAGATCTATCTATGCAGAATGCAAAAAATTGAAATTCATAGTGCAGATGCAACGACATTACTCTTCTCAAGTAATGTCAGCTGAAAAAGAAGCTGTTTTTGAAATAAAGAAGAAACTAGAAGTCTTAAGACAGAATTTGTACGACGGCGCATTGCTCATGCTGAATCTATTGCTATAGAATCTTGATTATCAACTGATGCTAGTACTGAAGCGGGGATCCAACCACAACACAGCCATTCATTTGGACTCAGATTCGGAGTTTGAGACTGATGGCCAAAGAATCCTCCAAGAGTTCTCCGAGAAAAATATATATTTGTAGTTTATCAAAAAGGATTTTGATGAAGTTCAGTCTCATGAAGAGATTTTGATAGAGTTCATTTTTATGGAGAGGATTTTAATGGATTTGGCACATTAAATGAGTCAGAGAAGAGAAAGTATAGAGAAGAGTGAACAAATAGAGGAGAGATGATAGAAAAGAGAGTAGATATGAGAGAGGACAGATTAGAGATGACAGATGGGAGAGAAAAGAGGAGTAAAGTAGGAATGAAGAGGGAGAAACAAGAGAAGAGGAGAGAGGAGATGAGAGGGGAGTTATGAGATAGCAGAGAGGAGACAGGAGAGATGAGAGAAGAAAGGAGGGATAAGAGCATACAGCTGAAATAAAAGAGAGGAGAGAGATGAAAGATCAGAGATGAGAGAGTTAAAAGAAGAAAGTAGTGAGGAGAAAGAAAGAAGGTAAAGGTAAGAGTGCAGAGAGGACAGATGAAAGATGCAATGAGAAAAGATATGATTAAGAAAATAAGAGAGAGAAAAGATTAGAGATTATAGAAGAGAAAAGACAAAGGGGAGAAGATAGAATCAAGATAGTAGAAAGGAAGCAAGAAAGATGGGAGATAAGAAAGGAGAGGGCATAGGAGATATGATAAACAAGAGCAGAGAGGAGAGAGAAAAGAGAAGAGAGAGGGTATAGGAGAGACGATAGATAAGTAAGTAGAGATGAGATATGAGAGAGGAGAGAAGAGGGGAGAAATAAGAGAGAAGAGAGGAGACAGGAAAGGATACAGACGAAACACGAGGGAGAAGAGATAAATAAAGAGGTAGAGTGGAGGAAGAAGAAAAGAGTAACGCGAGAATGCAGAGAAGAGACATGAGAGTCTGAGTCTGGACAATGGAAGTCAGTTTTTGCAAACAGGGAAAACAAAATATGGTATTTGAAAGGCTTTACAGAGGATTTTAAGACGATTTAGAATATGGGATTCAAGACAACTTAGTTTCTCTCGATTGTGACTTAGTTCCTCCTGATTGCGACTTAGTTCCTCCCAATTGCGACTTAGTTCTTCCTGATTGCAACTTAGTTCCTCCCAATTGCGACTTAGTTCCTCCTGATTGCGACTTAGTTCCTCCCGATTGCAACTTAGTTCCTCCCGATTGCAACTTAGTTCTTCCTGATTGTGACTTAGTTCCTCCCGATTGCAACTTAGTTCTTCCTGATTGTGACTTAGTTCCTCCTGATTAGTTCCTCTATTCTCTTTTCTTCTCTTTCTCTTTCTCTCTCCTCTTTCCCCTCTTTTTTTCTTCCTCCTTTCTTTTCCTTTTCTCTTCCTCTCCTTTTTTTCTTTCCCCAATTTTTCGTTTTCCAATTTTTGATTTTGCGACTTACCTTGGCTGGCGGCCATTTCACCCGTCTGGTTCAGATGGGTTGGACGGGTGTTGGGCATGTATGTCCCTAGGTATAGGCCTTATACTAAATGTCTAAAATCCAATATTTTTAATATTATATAGTTTAAAAAGGAATTTTCTTTACTTCTAGTTCTAACTTTTTTATGTCACCTAACATCTTGGTTTTCATTTTGGTATCCACAGACAGACAGACAAACAGACACAGACAGAAAGAAAGACAGACAGACAGAGATAGACATAGTTTTAGACCTAGGATAAATTAGTCAATGCTTGCTAAAACAAATGTTTAACCTCTATATATATCAGCAAAAAGAATTAAAATTTTGCCAAAATATAAAAAATATATCAATTTCAATAAAATATTCAGTGAGCTATTCAATATAAATTTTTAGTGAGTTTATTTTAAAGTTAAGTGTTATAAAAATATTAATAATAAAGTAATGGTCAGACTAGATCTCTTGATCTCAATTGCAGATTTATGATTTTAAAAATGCATTTTTATTTAGCTATAACAGTTTCTTACAATATTTTAACAAAAGACACCTACAATTTAAGAATATTTTCACTCTAATAAGATTTCTAAAAATGTTTACAAACTTTTTACATTAAGTGTATGTTAATTTGAATCTTAATAGAATTGATATCATCTAGAGGTCAGATGGGATTGAAGTCATTTTGTGGAATTAGGATTGGGAATAATTTTTTCATGGGTTTTGTTCAGGATTGGGGATTTAGGAATTAGGATCAGGTCTTTTAGTGTACTATTGTTCATTACTTATATTTAATGTATTTTGTTATACTATATAAATGTTGTAGGGCTTAGTTCTTTCCTCTAAATTATGCCACCAATTTGTTGCAGAGGAAACTTCTCTCTATGAAAATCCCACCTGCTGATATCAAAGTTGTGATAGAGTTTAATTCTCTTTCTTCTATGTTTCTTAGAACCAGTTATCCACTTATCTCTATTATGTTTCTAGGTAGCATCTAATATTTTATTCTGATAGCATCTAATGTATGGCTTAAGTGGTTTAGTATTGGTCCATGAGTTAGTCCAATCGGTGTTACTGAGACTTCAGGGTCACAACGCAACTCTCTAGTATATCTCTGCAAATTAGTCCCCAACTCCTTCTCTTAGCAAGTTTCTTAGAACTGTTTCTCAGCTTTCCAAATGAATAAGTTGCTCTTAACTTCAAGGTCTCTAAGGATTTGTAGATTGAACTGCTATTAGCTTTGATTGCAATGAGTGCTCACAGACACATAGCCAGTTGATTTTATTTGGCTGCAAAATTGCTCCCATATGTATCCCAAAATTTCCCAATACAATTAACAAAAATTTTTCCCCAATTTATTTTGTGTATTAAAAGAAATGATTTACTGTATTATAACAAATATTTGGTGCATTCAAACAAACTAATATTTAGTGTCTCACATAGATTTAATTTCTAAGAAAGGTACAATATTATTCAAGCATTATTCTTACACTTATTAGAAAGGTAAAATATTCAAATAGCACAATTACATAAATATTAGAACTATTTTGTATATTCTATATATCATTGTTTTGTTATAAATAGTAGGGAAAATTTACAATAAACAGTGGCCAGCTGCAAGGCAAACCAAATAAATCCATTCGAATGTGTTCCTCTATTGTTTTCAAACTCACTTTCACCATTACACAAGCTATTTCTCTAGATTTTTCTGTATTCAAAAAGAAACTTATAATCAGCCTCAAAAGTAATTGCTCTTGTGTTACTTATTTCGAGTAGTAGATAGCAACTTAGAAATAGCCTGAAAATTGGGAGAATTCACTCCATTCTCAAAGAACAGGAACTCTAGATTTCGAATCTAGGAAATTGCCTTAGAAGGCAGAACATCCTGATAACACCTGGACTGAGAGAAAACCCACAATAGGAGAAAGCCAACAAGCCAATAAAATGCATTCAAGTAATCAATTTGCATTCTAGAAATTTCAAATCAAAAGATCTGTTCCCAATTTCCATTTTTTAATGTTAAAATGCTGATCCCATGGAAATCAATTTTCCTCAGAATCTAAAGACTTTAGGATTAGGATCAGGATCACATCTAACCTATAATATCATCTTGACAGAGCTAATTTCAAATTTGAAATTTGATTTAAAAATTTGATGTTGTCCAACCCCTTGTATAGAAATACTAGGTTTCTTGCTCTTTCCACTGGCTACTTCATGGAGGTTTTTTCCAACTGTCTTGATTTTTTTCTGCAGGTCCATTTGTTCATATTGATTGATTGTTGCTCATGCCAATGTTGCTTAACTTGCTATCTATTGGTATAGGCTTGTAAAAGTTATTTATTAAATTTAGTCTAAATTTAATTTATATATTGTGTCTCTTTTCAGCTCTCTTCTCTCCTCACGATCATCTTTCCCATCTCTTCTTTCCTCTCCTCATCTTCTCTCATATCTTCTCTCTTATCTTTCTCATCTCTTCTCTCTTTTCCTCATCTCAATCTCTTCTCTCTTCTCATCTCATCTCACCCATCTCCTCTCCTTTCATCTCTTATCTAATCTAATCTCTCTTCTTTTTTTTCTAGGACCTTGAGGTAAAAAAAGTTTACCAGCATGTCTGCCATACAGAAACATGTGCATCTTAGTTTTCTAGATACTTTGTTGAACAAAGACTTTATATACCAGAGCTGGAAATAGAAGTCAAATTAAGTCTTTATTTTCCAGTAACTTAGCCTGGTCATGCTTCATATTTTAATTTGGGCTTTTTCTGCCTCCTGCCAGCGCGTGCGCCCGCCTTGTTGACTGGGGCGTCTGACTGCCAACCAAGCCTTAACAGGACCAGCTGTGATTCATTCATCTCGTGATAATTAGCTTAGAGGCATTATATTGGATTCGGGTGCACTGGGGGGCACAAAGAGAAATTGGCTATGGTCTTCTCTCTTTAGCTTTCATCGGGTTTTTGTAGAGGCATATAGTGGGGGATGGATTTTCTAGTCTAGCGGGATTTCCTTTTCGTGTCTTTTTCTAGGGGCTGGCTCCCATATATTTCATTTCCTCTAGTTTGGCCTGTCTTGGCTTGGTTGCCATGCTAAACTGATAGGGTGCAGTCCTATCCACCTGGTGCTGGGAGTTCCGACAGTCTCCTGAAAGATTATGGGGCCGATTCTGGACTGGTTGAAGACAGAGTTATTCCATTCTTTCTATCCTTAAAGGCGGAACTTAAACCTTTTATCCCCTAAACACCCACTCGTGTATTTGGCATCTGGTATGGTAGGTTCCAACCCCATATTTTTCTACTCGCTTGCTAACCACCCCACCCCCGAATCTCTTTCTGTCAGGTCAATTATCGACCTGCTAATAACCTGAATTATTCATTATGAAAAATGGCTACTTGTGTCTTCATGCCTAGACTAAGATCATTTTCAGAGTGCTTATGTATGTGGCTTTTGTATCATTGGGCATTAGCTAGTCATTTTTATATACTGGAAACATATCGGTAGTTTATTAGAACTGTCCCGTTGCAATTTTTGAAGTTCGTTTCTACTTTTTTAAAGAAATTCCAAGATTCGTATATATAAAGTGGGCACTTTCTGTTAAGTGGGTTTTTGTTTATTTAGGCCACTTGGCCTCTTCTTGATTCAGAGTACTTATAATGAACGCTGTTTACATAACGACGAAAGGAAAGCTGTTTTAAGTGTCTTATAATCTGAACTCTGTACTTCTATTTCTGACCTCATATTTTTTCACTTCTTTTGCGTTCAAATTTTTAGCCCAGCTGTTTTCTTCAAACTACAAATTTGGATTCAGGTAGTCGTAATAGAATTCGAGAAGCCTCATTATGATTCATGTCAGCTCATTAGGGCTTATGTCAACTCATTAGGATTTATGTCAGCTCATTAGGGTTTATGTCAACTCATTAGGATTCATGTCAGCTCATTAAGTTTATGTCAACTCATTAGGATTCATGTCAGCTCATTAAGGTTTATGTCAACTCATTAGGATTCATGTCAGCTCATTAGGGTTAATGTCAATTCATTAGGGTTTATGTCAACTGATTGGGATTCATGTCAGCTCATTAGGGTTCATGTCAACTTATTAGGGCTCATGTCAGCTCATTATGCTTTATGTCAACTCATTAGGATTCAGGTAGGCTCATTAGAATTCAGGTAGACTCATTAGGATTTAGGTAGACTCAATAGGATTCGGGTAGACTCATTAGGTTAAAGGTAGACTCATTAGGATTCAGGTAGATTCACTAGGATTCATGTAAGTTCATTAGAATTCATGTCAACTCAGAAGAAATATGGTAGAATCATTAGGATTCAGGTGGACTCATTAGGATTCAGGTAGACTCATTAAGATTCAGGTAGACTCGTTATGATTCAGGTAGAATCATTAGAATTCAGGTAGATTCATTAGGATTCTGGTAGACTCATTTGGATTCTGATGTTAATTTCATTGGAGTTTTTCCGATGGCAACTTTAGACTTCTTATTAAAATAATAATGACGCTAAAAGTTTAGGCAAATTTTTCTTTCAAAGCGAAGCAAGACTTGTTTGACTTGCTTGCAATTGTTTATGGTTTACTGTGTTGAACCTATAGTAAGGTTGACATAAACACATGATCAGTTGTGTCAGCGGGTTAGGGTTAGGGTTTATCTTTGTTGTTGGTCGGGTTTTTTGAATAAGCAGGAAGGCTAAGAATTTGCTTGTTTATAAAACTGACTTTGATTTTTATATTTAAATAATGTCAACACTGGTTGGTAGGTCACTGAAGATGGCCTTGTGTGATAAGCGAATTATTGATAAACGATGAATTGAAAAGTATTGCTTGGAAATGGAAATTTGCTTCTTGTGCCATTTTGTTGCGTTCATTAGACTGTCGTTTTGTACTTTTATTGCTTCTTTAGGGAAATTTGAGAAAAAAAACGCATTTACTTGCTTCTTCAGCTTTACTCCATGAATAATTATTGCATGGTTCCCGGGAAGTGTTATGTTTTGCATTGTGTGTGTGCGTGAGTGGTGTTGTATTATAATTGTTGCTAAAAGAAGTGTTGAAAAGCCTGCGGGGGGTGGGGTGGGGTCTGGGGCAAGCCTCACTCAAGCCGACAGGAAACTTACAACAAAAATGCAAATGGCAATTGCTTTAAGGCAAGTTCTGGCTGGGGTTTATGAAGCAGGCAAGGGCAGGCCCACTCGATTTGGTGTTCCTTGTGAGGAGTTTGAAATGGAAGTGAAAAAGCAGAACGGGAGAGACAGAGAGAGAGAGAGAGTCAGAGAGTATGTAAGATGGTCTGGCCATTGCTTTTGAACGCAATCCCGCCAACCAATCAGCCGTCGAGCCCAGGACTGCACGGATAGAGAGCAGAGTCAAGAGAGGGTTATGTTGGGTTGGGGACAGCCACCCATCCTCCTTTCGGATCGGGTTTTACGTAAATGTTCAATAACGTTTGGAGAGCTCTATTATATGAGGCTTGCTGGAAATAGGCATAGTTTTGCCCTTGGCTGTAGCAAAATGCAACTTTAGGAAGACTCGTTCATAAAGTTGCATATATTATTTTGCTTTATAAAAAGAACTCTGTTTCATTTGCTTCTGTATTGACTAATTTATGGAACTGAATTAAATTCTCCTCGACAAACTTGCAGCATTGTTGCCAACTTGTCACGCAAATCAATTTTTAATCTTTGGTGCGCAACTATATTTGGCTGGAAGAAGTTCTCTTTTCAAATTGAATCTGTGGGAAAGAAGTTAAATATTGAATCGACCAGGTAAGTTTACTGTTTGTGTTTATTAACACTACATTTCTATTGTCTTAATAGATTGCTATTGTGAAGTTTCAAAGGAGTTTTGAGAAATAGTAGAACTATGCCTTGTTTAGCTTTTGACCTTGTCGACTCGTCGAGGTTTTTTGCTTTCAGCCTTGATTCGAATTTCTAGTGAATTTTTTTGGCTTTCTGAAGCCTATTTCTGCTTCAGGAATTATGTATATAATATATTCGGGAAATTGGAAGGGCTGCTTCTGCTTCTGTAGAACTGATCATTCGCTCTGATATCGCTTTGTTCTCACCACCACCCCCCCCCCCGAAGCCCCTCCTTAGACGCCCCTTCCAGAAGCCGTGCGTGCTGCTACTTCTCTTAAGCCCTCCCCTCCCCCTCTCTCTCCGTCCCAGTCTCTCCTTCCCCTCTCTTTTCAGCTTCCCACAAGCTGATTGCCAGAACCAGCTGGCTATCCGTATTTTTGCTTGCCTCATCATCAAGGCCAGCAGCCTTGCTTCCCATTCTCTCTTATAGGCTTTATATAACCTTCTGAACCTTCTGGGTATCAACGGTGCCGTCTGTCTGCAATATTAATTTTTCACCCCTTATTTCTCTCTAAGCTATAATCTCTGTAGCTTTAATCTAGTAGGAAATCTTGCAGATTATCGATAAGAGCAAGAAGAACTGACACGGGGATTCTATTCTTTTCACTCTTTCTCTCTCTCTCTCTCTCTGGACTCTGTAAGAATCTAATTCGAACACTTTCTTTCTCTTTGGCATGGCTAACAGAAAAGGGTATGAAGACCACTTTTGAAATATGAGATTGAGCTTTATGAGACGCGTCGTCATGCATTTTATGGTGGGGGGGGACCAAGCCAAGAAAATTCTGCATGTACATGACACTAAATTCTGACATGTACATTATTCTCGGATTCGGTGTTGTTAGCACTCATTTTGGCACCGCAAACAGGCACTCATTTTGGCGCCGCAAACAGGCACTCATTTTGGCGCCGCAGGCGGGCACTCATTTTTGGCACCGCAAACAGGCACTCATTTTGGCGCCGCAAACAGGCACTCATTTTGGCGCCGCAGGCGGGCACTCATTTTTGGCGCCGCAAACAGGCACTCATTTTTGCGCCGCAGGCAGGCACTCATTTTGGCGCCGCAGACAGGCACTCATTTTGGCGCCGCAGACAGGCACTCAATTTGGCGCCGCAGGCAGGCACTCATTTTGGCGCCGCAAAAAGGCACTAATTTTGGCGCCGCAGGCGGGCACTCATTTTGGCGCCGCAGACAGGCACTCATTTTGGCGCCCTGAAGCAAAACTATTGATTTCCACAACGGGTCACAAATTTAGTGTGGGGGGGGGGGGACAAAGCTTTGTCAACAGAATCAACCAGCTGTTACTGAAGGGGGGGGACATGTCCCCCCCCCCCCCAGTGGCGGTGCGTCAGAGCTTTATAATGCCTAATATTTAACCTTCCAATTCGTTTTCTTTAAACCCATCATCTTTCTTTTAATTCCCACGATTATTTAGCTCAATAAATTTTATTTGAAGATGTGCCGACAAAGGTTCTTAGTTTAGACAGGGTCAGTTTCTCTCATAACAGAATGGCGCCACTGTCAAGTCTGTCTTTATATAAAATTAATCATTTTCAGTAGTAGATAGTGAAGTTTGACAACCATTTATAATGTCTACTGCGGCTGACTTGGCTGCTTCTGTGTTCTGTCATTTTATATGCAGTGTTTGCCTTACGTTTTTCTCTCTCTCTCACGGGGGTCTGGATATGAATAGGCTTAGACTGAGATGAGCCTACTTGGTGGGAAAGAGAAAGTCAATTGTCATTTTACTTTCTGGCCTAGTAAGAAAAACCGAAACTTATAGCCCTCTGTGGCTATAGGCTATGCATCCTATACATCGAAGTGAAGAGAGAGAGAAAAAGACGTTAAAAACGACGCGAAGTAGAAAAAAGTAGGTTCCATTGATCCGTTCAACGAACTTCGTCGTACAGGCGTGTGTTTACTAGTAAGGTTTTCTCCATCTACTAGAGGCAGGCCCTGCTGCGGTCCAATGCCAAACACTGCTAGGGCTGTGGTTTGAAATCCCATGACCGCAGTAAACTTGCTTCCAAGAAGCGGTTCCTTCCTTGAAAATTGACTGAACAACCTCCCTGTACGCACGCATATAAGCTGACGGCGAGAATGTCACTGGTTGGATGGACGGTTTTTTACCTTTTCGACTTGACAGTCAGATTAGAAAATGGGCCACGGTGGACTGGAAGCTAGAAATTGGGAAATTAACTTGTTTTTTTATTAGAGGCAGGGGCATGTGTGCACCCTGGCACACTTTAAGCGACATTGTCGCATAACCGGCAAGAGGCATATTACTGCCCATTCTGCCGACTCCTCTGAGCAGGCACACAAGCGCGCGGATACGTACGCAGGCACACACTGGAAAGTAATCAGTAAAGTCACTTCATTGAGCATAAGTGAAATTCCAAAAAAGAATCAATTTGCATTTAATCTTGATGCAACTTCCAAGAAGATTTCGCAATGTTCAGACGCGAGCTTCCAATCCAACACGGTGCCATTTTTTAGAAGTCCCTGGTTCGGTTTCAATATTTCCTCGCATCAGCTGTCGAAACGGGTGACATATTGGATGCTTTTAGGCTACCTTTGCATTGTACGTCGCAGATGCTGAAAGGTGTGAAAAGAAGTTTCTTTCATCAGTTAGAATTTTGTAATTTTAAAAGAGGCCGTTAAACCAGCTACCATTGCATCTACATGTATGTGTGCCTACGTACCTACCTACCTACGCAATACTTAGTTAGCCCTTGCATGTAATGGCTTAAAACTGCGGGGCACACAGGCGTAACCTACAGTGAAACACTCTCAAGTTCAAGTAAAAGCAAAAGTTTCCATATAAAGCTTTCCTTTCGTCTTTTCGATTTCTACATATAGCTGCTGACGGTATTTTTTCGATTTCGCCTCTCTGACTGTAACTACGCATTTTGTCGCTCAGTTGTGCGTGGTGTGTGGCATCGCTCCGAAAGCGAAGTTAACCCTCGAACTCTCAGTTCAGTGGCTTTTTGGGGTAGTGTGCTGCTGTTGTGTGTGTACACTGATTGAATTTGTCAGTCACCCACTCACTCAAGTCAGCCAGTCAGTCAGCCAGTCAGTCAGTCAGTCACCCACTCACTCACTCAAGTCAGCCAGTCAGTCAGTCAGTCAGTCAGTCAGTCAGTCAGTCAGTCAGTCAGTCAGTCAGTCAGTCAGTCAGTCAGTCAGTCAGTCAGTCAGTCAGTCAGTCAGTCAGTCAGTCAGTCAGTCAGTCAGTCAGTCAGTCAGTCAGTCAGTCAGTCAGTCAGTCAGTCAGTCAATCAGTCAGTCAGTCAGTCAGTCAGTCAATCAGTAAGTCAGTCAGTCAGTCAATCAGTAAGTCAGTCAGTCAGTCAGTCAGTCAATCAGTCAATCAGTAAGTCAGTCAGTCAGTCAGTCAGTCAGTCAATCAGTCAGTCAGTCAGTCAGTCAATCAGTTCCTCAGTGATTAACACTCGGTCACTGTGTCACTCAGACGATAATTTTCTCAGTCACTATTTTGAATACATCAACAGAATAAAGTATGTAAAACCAAAAACTAAAAGAGATTTTCTCCCTAAAAGCAGAAGTCTCGCAACATTTTTAGGCATTCGAAAGCTTGATTAAAGTTTGCTACATAAAGGTCGCGTTACTTGCTTAGTCAGTTCGGTACAGTACAGAAAAAGGCCAGCAATGGTGGGAGGTTTGAAACAGGAATCACAGGCAAGTCTCTCCCCTGCTGTAGAACCATTAAAACTGCTGTACCGTCTGCTTATAGAGACTTGCAGCTCCAGTTTTTGGCCATCAGGTTTCCTGGCACAGGAATGGCTGGGAGGGCTCGATCTGAGAGGTGCAGTGAAATCTGCAGTGGTATTTTTTAATAGTATCAATTTTATTGCTTCTTCTACTGCTTGCCCGTGTGCTGCTAGCCATCTTTTAGTCTAGCAGAGTTTAAAAATTTTTTGCTTTCCTATATCGCAGCATACAAGCATAAATAACTGTCAGTAATTAAAAGCAGGAAGTCTGCTTTAAAGTGTGATAAGAATTCTTCTAGTTAGTGATTTCTTTTTATGGCTGGCCGGGTAAATGATAATACAATACTTCCTTTTAGTTGTTGGCTTAGTCACACCCTGACTGGCTTGACTGGCACATGACTTGCAACACCCTGAGAGCTGTCAAATGAATTGACAGTGTTCAATTTCTACACTTGAGCCGCCACGCAACCCCCTGACACCAGCATATACAAACTAGCCGTGTGCGAGCTTGTGCACAGTAATTCACAATAGCGCGCTTTTGTTCGACTGGGTTCAAGATAATCAATTTAACCGGCCCGCGTAGCCTCTCTCTATGCAGCCCTCGGCTTCTTTGAAACTTTACAATAGCAATCCACCCCGCTCAGGGTTTGTGTCTCTTCTCAGCTGTCTTCTCTCCTCTCTCCTCCCTATTCTCTCCTGTCTATTCTCTTCTCTTCTCTCTAGTCTCCTCTCTTCTCTATCACCCTTCTTCTCTCCTCTTTACTTTCTGACTCTCATTTCTCCTCTCTAATCTCTCCTCTCTTCTCTTCTCTTCTCTCCCCTCTTCTCTCGTCCTCTTTTCTCTCCTATCTAATCTCCCCTCTTTTCTACTCTCCCCCTTCTTCTCTTCTCTATTCCCTGTCCTCTCATCTGGCCC
>NIVC01000031.1:1055000-1070000 GCA_002269645.1 Macrostomum lignano | reverse complement strand
CATCGTGACCCGACCAGCTGTTCCAGGGTTCTCTCCGAATGGCGGCTCGCTTTTTGAGTTCGAGTTTGAGTAATCGACTTAAGAGGTGGGAGAAAGAGACTCCCCTCGGGGGTTTTTAGGCTTGAAATATCCCCCATGTTAATGGGAAGATGGGTTAGGAAGGAAGGAAGGAGTCTTTGTTTCTTAATAGATTCTCTGCTAGTTGGACAAAGAGCATGAAAAATGAGCTTGAGTTTCTTTAGATCTTGTTGCAATTGAGATTATCCATCAATTTTTCAGTTTTGACTTATTCGCTTGGGTCTCTGGGTTGGAATTTTTAGTGACTGATTGGAGCCAAATGAAGTCTTGTCATTCACATCCCCCCTTTTCAGGATTCGTGTTAATTAATTATTTATTTAAAATCTGATTTTTCTGGGAGGGTCACGTTCGCGCGCGTGGGGCAATGGGGTGTCAAACGTTTCTTTTTTTTGGGGGGGGCTTCTAACGAAGACTATAATCATGTTTTATCTAGGAAGTGATTAAGCTTTGTTTGCTCTTTGTTCTGTGTCTAATTTTGTGCATGGTATGTAGGTACTGATTTTTCTACAGGGTGCTGACCTGCTAGTCAGGTTGTCAATATCCAATGTACGAAATAATTTAATATTGTATTAATAAATTTCTGCGTGTTTCTTGCGTGTGTGTAAAGATTAAGATGAGAGGAGAGATGGAATGAGATGAGATGAGATGAGAGGAGAGGACAAGAGAGAAGAGAGAGGAGAGGAGAGAAGGGAGAGGAGAGAACGGAAACAAGAGGATAGGATATGAGAGAAGGGAGAGAAGAGAAGAGAAGGAAGAGGATAGGATAGGAGAGAAGGGAGAGAAGAGAAGAGAAGGAAGAGGATAGGATAGGAGAGAAGGGAGAGGAGAGAAGAGAAGGAAGAGGATAGGATAGGAGAGAAGGGAGAGGAGAGAAGAGAAGGAAGAGGATAGGATAGGAGAGAA
Organism: Macrostomum lignano; assembly: GCA_002269645.1. Taxonomy (NCBI): domain Eukaryota; kingdom Metazoa; phylum Platyhelminthes; family Macrostomidae; genus Macrostomum; species Macrostomum lignano. The sequence continues at coordinate 1,069,019 of NIVC01000031.1, read as the reverse complement.
GGGAGAGGAGAGAAGAGAAGGAAGAGGATAGGATAGGAGAGAAGGGAGAGGAGAGAAGAGAAGGAAGAGGATAGGATAGGAGAGAAGGGAGAGGAGAGAACGGAAACAAGAGGATAGGATATGAGAGAAGGGAGAGAAGAGAAGAGAAGGAAGAGGATAGGATAGGAGAGAAGGGATAGGAGAGAAGAGAAGGAAGAGGATAGGATAGGAGAGAAGGGGGAGGAGAGAAGAGAAGGAAGAGGATAGGATAGGAGAGAAGGGAGAGGAGAGAAGAGAAGGAAGAGGATAGGAGAGAAGGGAGAGGAGAGAAGAGAAGGAAGAGGATAGGATAGGAGAGAAGGGAGAGAAGAGAAGAGAAGGAAGAGGATAGGATAGGAGAGAAGGGAGAGGAGAGAAGAGAAGGGAGAGGAGAGAAGAGAAGGAAGAGGATAGGATATGAGAGAAGGGAGAGAAGAGAAGAGAAGAAAGAGGATAGGATAGGAGAGAAGGGAGAGGAGAGAACAGAAGGAAGAGGATATGATAGGAGAGAAGGGAGAGGAGAGAAGAGAAAAGAAGAATCGAGAAGAAAGGAGATTAGAGAAGATAGCTAAAAAGACACAAACCTTAAGCGGGTCGGATTGCTATTGTAAACCTTCAAAGGAACCTGGGGGCCAGATAGGGAGGCTTCTCAGGCCGCATGTGGCCTGAGGGCCGGAGTTTGGCGTCCCCTGGTGTAGATGTACAAGTATGCTTTGTGTAATGTTGAGTTATCTCTAGCCTACTCTAACTTAGTCCACCCAATGCTATTTTGCCTATATTGTGCTCAAGCTAAAAGGCGAGAAAGATGACTAAAGTTAGGCGAGATGAGAGGAAAGAGATGTCGGAAGCGCATTTTCTCTCTGTGAAGCTTCATCAACTGATGGATTATTGATTTATTGACAGTTCATTTCCACTCCTCTTCTCTCTGCCCCGTCTTATAGTGTGAGTATGCATATAAATCTATAGTAGCAAATATATATGCATACTGTATTATTAATTCATCATCATAAAAACTCCTCTATAGTATATAGTACGCCTGCGACTTTAAAAAAACACCCTTTATCTATCTTGACTCTCAGTAATTAAGTAAGCCCTGTGTGAGTTCTCATCCACTGTGTCCTCAGCGTCACCCCTCATCATAAAGCCTGGCACATCGCGTTTCCTGTCGTCTATATAGTGCTGCTAGTGACTGCTAATAGTTTGGATTGCAACTGACTGGGTTAATCGAGCAAGGCATTGAGTAGAGAGCTGTGATTGCACTGTGCCATTGCTGCACAGATTTCTGGTGTTGACCTCGGCTGAACGAATGACTCAACGATATCCAAACCAACAGGGCTTTGTCTGATACCAGTAATTTTGCGAATTGTCAGAGATTTAATTGTTGTTCCGATGCTTACTTTTTTAAATTCTCTTTGTTTGTCTCCCTAATCACTGGGGAAATGGGCGTCTGATTGTCTCTGTCTGTTAGGCTTTTAGTGAAATATATAACCATTCATGCATGCAACAAACAAAGCATTTAAATTTTTTAAATCAATCTCACTTTTTTAAAAAGCAGCTCGCTTTTTAATGTGCTTTCTCTTAGACACTGGGGTTCTATTGATATCTGTCTATTTTTGTCTACTAAGTCAATCTACTGCAGGGGTCCTCCGGCCCGCTCACGGTTAGGGTCTTCTCTCTAATCTCCTGACATTCCCTCATCTCCCCTCCCCCTTCTCTCTTTCCTCCTCTCCACTCCAGCCTCTCTCCCTTCCTCTCTCCTCTCCTCTCTCATCTTGCCTATCTCCTCTTATTTCTTCCCTTCTCTCTCGTCTCTTTTCTCCCCTTTTCTCTCTATTGCTCTGGCCAACTGTTTTTTCGAAAGCTTCTATATTTAGCCCTTAAGTTAATTTTTCCCGATCCCCCCCCCCTAATCTACTGTCTACCTCTCTTGTCTACTAAGTCAGTAATCTACTGTCTGCCTGTCCTGTCTACTAAGTCAGTAATCTACTGTCTGCCTGTCCTGTCTACTAAGTCAGTAATCTACTGTCTACTATGTCAATAATCTACTGTCTACCTCCTGTCTATTAAGTCAGTGATCTACTGTATACCTCTCCTGTCTACTAAGTACATCTAGTGTCTACCTCTCCTGTCTACTAAGTCAATCCACTGTCTACCTCTCTTATCTACTAAGTCTGCTCTAGTTCAATCTTCAGTGTAACCTTATAATTTATTTCTATACTTCCTCTTCAGTCGGGCGGGCACCTTACAAAATAGTTCCTTTTGCACTCATTTTCCTAAAATTTTGCCAGCCAGCCAAGTCACTGGTTTGGTTGTAAATCATTATTTTTCCTCGGAAAAACAGTCACAATAATAGGTCTTTGTTTGCCATAATTTCCTCATCTAACTGACGCCTGCGTCTGACTGAGTCTCACTGCCTTCTTGTTTTTTTCCGGGTTTTTTTTAATCTCCAGCTTTGTTGCTCAATGCCTGTAGCTTTCATATTTATTTTTTTACCAGCTAGAGCTTGAAATTTGCTTGCATTTTCTGTGTGTTCATGAAATACCGCTTTGACAGTGTGCTTTTTTATTATTGACTACTGTTTTACCTGAGCAGTTGTCTTTGTCTATTTAGCATTAGTGATGGAGCTTTTGTATCGCAATGGAAGATAGAATTTTTTAAAATCACGTTAATGAACTTTGACATTTTTTACCACTTTATTTAGCCTTTGGGATTTGAACATAATCAAATTAGCTCACAAGGTTTAGACAAAGAGAAATTTCTGCTGCTTCTCTCAATGCCTTCAGGCTGTTTTTCGTTCACTGCGTGTGTGTGTGGTTTTGTAGAGGAAATGAAAATGTAGAGGATTGAAGCCTGGGATCTGGCTTGGAGGCGGCAGCTTTACACAAGTGGTATAGGCCTGCCTATCCTGTCTACCCATTCGAGTATTTGACAAGATCTTCGAACTGGGGTGGGAACTGGGATGCTGGATTAGTCGGGACTTAAAATGCTCGGGGTGGGATATTATTATAAACACTTATTTAAATCCTCTGTGTGCCGGGTGACAGTTTCAGACTGGCTTAACTGATCTGCTAAAAGTAAATAGACAGACAAGCTTTGTTTGCTGCACTGCCAGATACATGTACAGACTAAGACAGGCATATGATAATACAGACTGACACTGGGACACTGGGACAGTTGCTAAGACAGACAATAAGACACTGAGACAGACACTGCGACAGACACTGAGACAGACACTGCGACAGACACTGCGACAGACACTGCGAACAGACACTGACACCAGCACTAAGACAGACACTGAGACAGACACTGCGACAGACACTGAGACAGACACTGCGACAGACACTAAGACAGAGACTAAGGCAGACAATGTGACAGACACTAACAAAAACACTAAGACAGACACAAAGACACACTAAGACACATAATGAGACGGACAATAAGACGGACACTAAAACAGACACTAAGACAGACACTGCGACAGACACTAAGACAGAGACTAAGGCAGACAATGTGACAGACACTAACAAAAACACTAAGACAGACACAGACACACTAAGACAGATAATGAGACGGACAATAATACAGACACCAAGGCACAAGACGGACAGATTCTGAGACATACAGACAGATGCACACTAAATTTTCTTATCTAAGGATAATGTTAAGGTTATTATATTGAATAGAACTGACCAAGATAACTGGCCCTATGGCATGACCAGCTCGTGAAACCTGGGTACATGTTAAGCTTCCCAACTAAGACTTCTCCAATTCTCAATCAGACTGGCCACCCTTACCCTTCCCTTGGTTCCTTCGGTCGGCGGTGGACACCTGATCTCGCCCCCAACCCCCTCTAGCCAAGCCAGCTAATTTGATGCATTATTCGCAATCATTCGGCCAGAGGTAAAACCTATATGAATAGTATGATTAATATTATTTGCAATTTGAACACCCGGGCTTATTCAAGCGTAGATATTATTTGAGGAAATCTTCCCACCCTACCTAAAACCATGCAAGTCTTTGTTCGCATTCTCCCTTGGTTATTGTTGACCCAGTCAGCTGTCAGCGACGGCGCAGGGCAAACCTTACACTTGGCTGACCATAAATTATAATTCCGGAAAAAAGGATTACGCAATCGTTCCTCACCTGTCATCCCTTAGCTCTGAATGCGTTGCAGTTTAAACTCTGCGGATTGTTGTCAAACAAAGGGGACAAATTCTGAGTTCTATTTCTTCTAAGCTCTGCTCTGCACGAAGCTTTGTCGATAAGAACTTTAGGTCACTAGATTATGACTAGACGTCCGTGATGTGTGATGTGTCTAGCTTGTTATGTGTCTAGTTTGTGATGTGTCTAGTTTGTGATGTGTCTGGTTTGTGGTGTGTCTGGTTTGTGATGTGTCTAGTTTATGATGTGTCCGGTTTGTGATGTGTCTGGTTTGTGATGTGTCTGGTTTGTGATGTGTCTGGTTTGTGATGTGTCTGGTTTGTGGTGTGTCTAGTTTGTGATGTGTCTAGTTTGCGGTGTGTCTAGTTTGTTGTGTGTCTGGTTTGTGATGTGTCTAGTTTGTTGTGTGTCTAGTTTGTGATGTGTCTGGTTTGTGATGTGTCTAGTTTGTGGTGTGTCTAGTTTGTGATGTGTCTAGTTTGTGATGTGTCTGGTTTGTGATGTGTCTAGTTTGTGATGTGTCTAGTTTGTGGTGTGTCTAGTTTGTGATGTGTCTAGTTTGTGGTGTGTCTAGTTTGTTGTGTGTCTAGTTTGTGATGTGTTTGGTTTGTGGTGTGTCTAGTTTGTGATGTGTCTAGTTTGTGGTGTGTCTAGTTTGTGATGTGTCTAGTTTGTGATGTGTCTGGTTTGTGATGTGTCTAGTTTGTGGTGTGTCTAGTTTGTGATGTGTCTAGTTTGTGGTGTGTCTAGTTTGTGATGTGTCTAGTTTGTGATGTGTCTGGTTTGTGATGTGTCTAGTTTGTGGTGTGTCTAGTTTGTGATGTGTCTGGTTTGTGGAAGTTACTTGCCTCTTATTTGAACTACAATACAGCACTGAAAGTAAAGTGTCCTGTACTGTACAATTAAGACAAAAGAACGGCTTTTTCCTATTTTCGCTTTGCCTGCAAGACCTTTTGTTCCTTCATTTTTGAGTTTTTTTTCCAGCGTAGTCAGGAGGGGATCAAAAGAGTTTAGTGCTTGCGTTTGTTGGAGCCTGCAGTTTTGTTCTGCGGCTTTTTCTTGCCTTGTTTTTCAATTTTTGCATTTTCCACTAAGTGTTTTTCAGAACTTTCCACTTCTTTCATCATTTAAAGCTTTTTTAAAGAAACCTAAATTTTACCACATGAAATCTCGTTTCTTCCGCTTTTCCATACATATCGGTGGGCAATTTATTTATCTTCCTCTATCGCCCTCTCGCCCTCACCCTTTCACATTCCCTGTCACTTAATCTTACCTTCTGAGGCAAAACCATCCCACTTTCTCTTGTCAACAAAGAGTGCACCACATCTATTTGACTTTAAACACTCCGAGTTCTGTCTGCTTTCTGCGTGTGTTTTCTTTTTCTATTTCAAATATTTCACATCTTCAGGTGCCTTTTTTCTTGCTTTAGAAAAAGCTCACCGGCTCAAATGTTTTAGTCCAATCTAGAAATTCGACAACCTACCATCAAGTTCTGCAGCATATTTGCGTCAATTCACTAAGATTGACACAGCAGTGCGAAATGAAAAAAGGCATTTAAGTACAGCTGTTCGCGTTTATTTAGGCAGGTCTTTTTTGGATTTCTTTTTGAAGAAGAAAAACGCACACTCTCAGTACCCGTGTTGGCCACCACACTGTAGAGCACTCAACAGAATAAATAAATGAAATTAAATAAAAGAAGACCAGAAAAGATTTCTCACCTGCTTCTTTTCAGTTGTAAATCTGTACTTTGTTGAGTTTAGATCAGAGTTTGTCTTTTATTTATCTGCAAGCTCAGCTACATAGATAGGCATAATAAATTAGACATTAGGCATAAGCAATTTACTTGAAGGCGTCTTATTATGTAAATACACTGGGGGAGAGATTCCATTTTTTCTGTTCCATGCCCCCCATCTTTCTCACACCTTTTAACCCTTCCGGCGCTTCTACTTTATTCAAGATTAGACAGAGAGAGAGAGAGAAAATTGCATTGTTAATTTGGGAGCCGAATAGCGATATAAAACTTTATAGTGTGCATAATGTAAACGATTAATATGCATATGCTGAATTTTACTGTCTTTAGTAATTCACTAACTTATTGGAACTCGCTAGGGCATTTTAAATTCGTTTTGTTTAAAGTTTTATTACGTCCCACAGATAGTGTACATGTTTGACGATTAGAAATTCAAGTGCCACCGAAGGCTTTGTGACAAACAACCATTTCTGTGAAGGTAAAACCTAGAGTCTGACAAATTAGGAGTTATGTGAATAGTTATACTGCTCGGCTCCCAAATCGCCTTGAATATGCATTTATGAATAGACACTAATAATACAAGGTGAGGAGAGGGGGGGAATTGACAAAATACTAAGGAAGACTCCCCGTCGCATTCACGCACAGCTCTGCATGCGCAGCTGTGTTAAAGACAAGAGAGAAGCGGCCTCTTAAGAACACTTGAGTTAACAGTGTCTCACAGACATTTCTGTTGTGAGTCGGTCAAGTTCAGAAGCGAAGCCGGGGGGGGGGGCAATAAAAGCTACAGTACCATGGGTAGAAAAGAGAATGAATATTTTTCTAAAACGCGGCACCTTTGATTATAGTTTTTTTTCTCTTCCCCAAAGTGTAAATATGACCGTTTTCTGTATTCTCTTTTTACGTGCCGATTTATATCTATCTATACACACACGGATTTTGTTATCTATAGTTATGCGTGCCTATATTGTAGTATAGAATATGCGGTAGGTAAGGCGGATTGGTTAATTCTACTTAATTTAGTTGCTTGGATATTTCTTTTTTTCAAGTCTATTATAGATTTTGAATACAATTTCAAATTAAAGTAGCTCCATGCCACCACGGCCCCGGGTTCTTTGAAGCTTTCGTCGAAAATTTGCGCACCTCAGGTTCAGTGAGGGGTCTGGGAAACGGTTGTGACTGCTTGCGTCCTTGCTTAGATACGGGCGGGTCGACTGCTGTAAGGACTAATAACTAAAAGACATTTAGGCTAGTGGGGTATGTAGCCTTATAGCCTTATGATCCAGGAGCTATATTTATTCATCGCGCGTTGTTTTAATTGTATTTTAAACAAAACATGATAGAATGCTAATAGTTTTTATTCGTATTGAGGCAATCATTATAGGCGAAGGAACAGGAAACTGGATTGGCTGTGTCCGTCTGTGTGTGTATGTGCTTTCCTTGCCAAAATTAATTAAATAAAATCGCCTCTTACTGGGATATAGAAGATTGGCTGAAATACTAGCTAGCTAGCTAGTTAGTTCTAGTTAAACTTTCACTTTTCCGCTTTTCTTTACCGCATCCTATAAAAAAAACGTTGGTGCTAGACGTCGAGTTATATTTCCCTAAGGAGATTAATTTATTTGAGCTCTCACTGGAGCGGCCGAAAGCGGGGGGTCCCTGGATTAAAGCTGCCGTAAGTCTGAGACGAATTCTCCTTTCATCTTCCCTCACCGTTTCTTCCGAGGTCTCAAGGCTGAGAACTCTCAAGGGAAGATGGTTGGCTTGAGTAAAGTGTATCAAGTTAAGTTGTGTTATGCATAGTAAGCAGCTCGAAGCTGGCGCCATTTCGAGGGGTTACGTATTAGACAGTCGATTCCTGCTTCGGGGCAGGCAGGAAAAAAGTGACTGGGTCTAAAAGTGGTGCATAGGCGATAATTGAATTTTTCGAACTAGGACCTACTACTTACACTACTGCCTAGAGCATTATTATATTATTATGGTTCCTGATATACGAGTATGTATACGTGTCTTAGCTCATTTTTTCCTCCTCGCGTCTTCTCCCTTCACTAGCGAGTGAGGTCCTGCTTCAGTTAGTATATATAGATGGATGGATAGATAGAAAGCGACCTCTTGTCTGTTCCTTGCTAGGCCAAGCGGGTTGGTAAGAGGAGAGAGAGAGAGAGATTAAAAACGGATAGAAGGAGAATGCCGCTTGTCCCGGCGCTGCGTTTAGGGCGATGACTCATCGTTAGGCGTCACGTCTCTCTCCGCCCTCTCTCTCTCTCTCCCTTCCCCCTTTCCCGCCTTCCCCGTTCTGTCTGGCTCTGTTGGCGGGTCTTCTCTTAAAAATATATTCTTCAACCCCAAGCCCAAGAGTGTCGTCAAATCAAGTCCTATCTTACAGTCTATAATATATATAATTGTATTAGATACATTTATTTCATTTTCTTTTCTGCTTAGTTTCACTATATATATTTAATATGCGTGGTTTAGAATTAGGAAAACAAAATAAGATACGCGATTTTTCTGGCTTTTTGCGGTGCATTTGATGCTCAGATATCCATTCGAACTCTCAGCCAATGGATCAAACGGAGCAGTTTAAAGAAAACTCCAAGACGTTTGAAAAACCAGATGGAACCAACCGGGAGGCCTAAGAATGCGACATTAGTTTAGTACTTTTTTGAGAAATCAGTGCGTTACACTTAGTTGCCTGATTCAGAAATCTGGAGTGTGTTGTGTGCATGCGTGCTTCCAACCAATTGGCTCCCATTGGATTGCAGGGTTACCTTAGGAGTAGCCCCAGCCTCGTATCAAAATAGGTTGGCCTAAAGAAGGTCCTCGGCTCTCCCCCTCTGTCCATCTGGACGCCTCCTGTCCCTACGAAGGCCCACTTTCACCGCCAACCTCCCTCCCTGAACGTTTTCTTCACCGTTCCTTCTCCTCAAGCAGCCCGCTCTCTCCTCGCTCAGTCAGTCAGCGTCAAAAGCTTACGTTGGATTTCGTTCAGTTCAGCGTCTCACGGGATGTGATTAATCCCCTCCCCACGCCTCCTCCCCTTGCTCTCTCCTTTCCCCTCTTCTCCGTTCTCCTCTCTCCTCTGTCCTCGCGTGCCTTACAGCCAACCCTCTAAGGCCTCGTCCCCGTTTTCCCCAGAGTCAGCCCGACAGTTCGCCCGCCCCATTTTGCCGCTGCTCTGTCTGTCCCATTTAATAACCTAATCTTTCTCTGTTCCTCTCTCTCTCTCTCTCTCGGCTCCATCTGCGCTCCTGCCGAGAGACAAAAAAAAACGCAGAAAAAAGCGCTAACCTGTTATTATTAATTTCTCTTCAGATTCTCTGGTCGGTTGGTTGCAAAATCCAAAGAATCTGACATGTTCAACAGCATCGATTTTGTCTGATCTAGCGTCTTCAAAACTATCTGACGATAATACATTGATTGCGAGTCGAGTCGACAAAGGATAAAAAGAGAAAAGCAATATAATGTCATTTATTGCGCTAATCGCCCTGTCCCATATGGTGATCGCTTCCGTATTGGCCGCATCTGGTAACGACCCGGTCATCACAAATCCGCCCACCGCCATGTCGGCATTGCGCGGCACTTCTCTGTCCTTGACTTGTACGGCTGTTGGAGATCCGAAACCGCGTATTACGTGGTACAATGCTACGAGTGGTCGTCAGGTTGGTGTATGATATTGCCTTGCTTTGAGAACTGCATTCATGTCATGTAGTCGCTTCCCATTAACATATCTGTAGGTTCAATATGCCATTTGAAAGCTTCAAATAGATTTACCATCTGGAAGCTTAAAATATCATCTAGAAGCTTCACATATCATCTAGAAGCTTCACATATCATCTGGAAGCTTCACATATCATCTGAAAGCTTCACATATCATCTGGAAGCTTCGCATATCATCTGAAAGCTTCACCTATCATCTAGAAGCTTCACATATCATCTGGAAGCCTCACCTATCATCTAGAAGCTTCACATATCATCTAGAAGCTTCACATATCATCTGGAGCTGCACATATCATCTGGAAGCTTGACATATCATCTGAGAGCTTCACATATCATCTTAGAAGCTTCGCATATCATCTGGAAGCTTCACATATCATCTGGAAGCTTCACATATCATCTGGAAGCTTCACATATCATCTGGAAGCTTCGCATATCTCGTAAAAGCACTAAATATCTTATGCAAGTTTGATACATCGTTCAAACAATGATTTAACCACATCAATGAACTATATTAAACCTACCCCTAAACTGACAGGTACACTCAATGTCAGACGACCCAGTTCACAGCATGATCCACCTAGACAGCTCCGGTAAGCTGACCTTCCTATCATTCGAAGCCAAATTCGAGGGTCGCTACTATTGCAACGCCAGCAACGAGCATGGTTCGACTGTTAGCGACCCAGTCTGGGCTAGGATTGCTTACCTAAACGACAAGTTCCGCTCGGAGCCGCAGAGTAAATCGGTACCAACGGGTTCTACCATAGAGATTGAATGCGACCCACCAGATGGCCAGCCTAGGCCGGAAGTGTCCTGGCGTAAAAACGGCCAATCAATAGTACCCGAGGACGGTCGCATAGTTGTTATGGACAATGGCCATTTGCGCATAATGCGAGCCGGTCCATCCGACGCCGGCGAGTACGCTTGTCGAGCTAAAAATATCGCCGGCGACCAGCTCTCAGCGTCCGCCATCATCAGCGTCAAGTCTAAGCCGGTATTCCGCGTAGCCCCATCCGATTTAGACAGAATGCAAGGCGAGAATGCTACGTTTAACTGCGCCGCTGTTGGCGATCCGGCGCCTACGCTCAACTGGCGCAAAGACAATGGACAAATAGTAAAGTCGCGCTCGTTTTCCCATAGCAACGGTTCGTTAACCGTGTTTAATCTGGCCCCAACAGACGCTGGCAAGTACATCTGCGAAGCGTCGAACAGTGCCGGAACTAACGAAGCCTTAGCCACTTTAACCGTTCGTTTTAAGCCGGAATTTCGCGAAACACCGGTCGACCAAGTTGCCGTAGAAGGCCACCGAGTAGTATTTCGTTGTCGAGTAGTCGGTAATCCAAAGCCGAATATATTCTGGTCGCAGGATAAAGGTATGTACATCTTCCCCAATAATGCGCCAAACGATGACGAGAAACTTCGCGGAGTCAACGTTACAACGGACGGATCTTTAGTGATCGATCCAGTTAGGCCTATTCACCAGGGCAAGTACGAGTGCCATGCTAATAGCTACGCTGGCAGTGTGCAATCCTCTGCCACGTTAACCGTGACAGCCAGAGCCGCTCTCGCACCAATCATCTCTGTCGGGCCGCAGAGTCAGTCAGTGACGCGTGGCCAAGATCTCCAATTGAATTGCGAACTTGATCTTGAATACCAGCGCGCTCACGCCAGATTTAATCCGCAAACCATCTGGTACAAGGATAGCGTGCCAATTAGGAAGACAAATCGATTCCATGTTAACTATGACGGCTCGTTGAAAATCTACGAATTGCAACCGTCCGATCGGGGTAATTACACCTGCGCTATTAAAGTTGGCGGCAAGGTGACCACTTGGCCAACTCCGGCTATTATCGACGTGGTTAATTATCAGGCATCGCCGGACGGTATGAATCGTCGCAGGCCAGACGTTAGCGACCTGCCGCGGCCGCCTCGGTCCATTGCTGTCACTGATAAAGGAGCAGATTGGGTATTGTTAAAGGTGACGCCTAGAAGTTCGCCGGCTGTGCCCGGTAGCGAACTGGTTCGTTATCAAGTTGAATATCTGTCGCACGATCTCGGCACTGGATGGCAGTTGTATCCGCATCTGTTCGAATCCGAGACGCTGAAAGTAGACGGTCTGCGCAGCCAGACGTCTTATCAGTTCCTGGTGCGCACCGTCACCTCTAGGGGCGTTTCTAAGCCGTCGACTTTGTCTCCGCCTGTGCACACGGAGGCCGAGACGCCAACAGATAAATTTGGCTATTCGGAAATACCGCAACACCTGCAAAATATGGGCTACAAAGATTTTCGGCTGCAAGTAATGAAAAAAGATGTTGTACGCGTGCTATGGAAAGTTCAGGCTAGGCAGAACACTTTAGAATTGACGCACGGATTTCACATCAACTATAGAGTGGTACCGCTGCACCGATGTATCGACGATAATAAAGTCTTTCAACAGTACAAGAATAGCCATTGCTCGTTGAAGAATGAGCAGCGATTAAACTATCATTTGCGATCGCGATTGGATAGGCCAGATACTAGAGCTAGTGATGTTGATGCTTCGTCCTCTTCTGCAGCTGAGGCCAGCTCAGGCGGCGGCGGTGAGCACAGTCCGAGTTACGCTCGACAACAGACTAAAACAATTAGTTGGCGTTATAATAAAAAAGCTGCAAGCGCTAACACGGTTTCCGCGACTTTGTCGGATTTGATGTCGTTCAGCTGCTACGAGGTGACTGTTGAGAATTTTAATAAGCAGGCTATGTACGGCGAAACTAGGGGCTCGCGATCGGAGCCGCACACCGTGCTCACCTGGGAATACTTCCCAACTAAGCCGCCTTCGAATATCAGAGCTAGCTGGCTTAGCAACACTAGCCTATCGTTGTCTTGGACTCCGCCGCCAGTGACTGATAGCAATGGAATTCTTACCGGCTTTGTTATTCATTTGCGTGAACCGGCTTCAGTCAGGCAGTCGCAGCAGTCGTCTGGTAACTCAACATCTGGACTGGAATCTCGTCTAGTTTGGCGCACGATTAGTATTAACAACGGTAGCGCTAATAGTCACGTGATTACCGGCTTAGATCCTGCCGCAGATTACACTTTACACCTGGCCGCTGTTAATTGTCAAGGCGAAGGAACTAGATCACCGCCTCTGCGCATACCATCGGCTATTTATAGTTTGAGCGCGGCGCAGGAAAAGAAGACCCTATTGAAAGAGCCGTGGTTTATCTCAATAATGGTTATTGGAATATTGCTTTGGCTAGCGGTCTGCGCTGTAGTCATCTTCGCCTTCCGGACCCGATGCCTGCATAGAAAGAAGCCGTATTATAAGCCTTATAACAAGGGGGTCGGTGGCGGCGGCAGCGGCGGCTGCGGTTCTGTCGACGCTAGCGGCAACGCTTTTCCATTGCTAAGCAAGTCGTCTGGCGGTCAGGATGACAGTTCGAATGGCTCGCGATTCACTGGCGGTGTTGGCCACGGCAGCGGGCACCAGTTGTCTGGCGAACTGCACCAGCAGTCACCGCCGCCTCCGCCAGACCTTCTTGATCAGCAGCAGCAGCAGCAGCATCAAAGCGCCGCTAACAAGAAGCAGCAGCAGCAGCAACAGCAACAACTATTCGCCAACAGCCCTATGCATATTCATCATATGCAGCAGCAGACTCCGTTGCTGATGCTGGGACACGGCGGTCCTGTTGTTGACCAGATGCTGCCAGCGGCTCCGATGCCGCCGCCAGCTACGCTGCCCTCGGTGGCGCCTGTAGCCACTCCGTACGCATCGGCCAGTCTGATTCAGAGCGCTATCCAACAGGACCGACGCTACCAGCAGGGTTCGTTATATTCCAACGCCGACGAGCCAGCTTGCTCAATGAGCTGCTCAGATTGTAGCGACATCTCTGACAGTACAGCCGCTGTGCAAGATCATCACCAGCACCAGCATCAGCGCCACGTGATGACCTCTTCAGGCGGCGCTGTTGGCAATATTAACTTCCCTAGTTACAAGCCGCCAGCTATGAATATCTGCGATTTCACGCCGCCACCGCCGCCGCTGTCTGATCTGGTTAGCGGCGGAGGCGGCAGCGGCGGCAGCAGCCGGTGTCCGTATTACACAGCCGATTATCAACAGCAGCAGCCGGCTTGCAAATCTGGCAGCCAGTCGTCTGAGTCTGCAGCGCCTAGTTGCTATGCTAATTGTGCTCCGGCTTCCACTCAACAGCAGCAGCGGCTTGACAATAAGCTGGTTGTCCGACTAACTCCTGTCACTACTGTTGGTGTTGGCGCCTACGTCACCACGGCCTCCAATTCGTCGTCTTGTTCGCCTAATTTCGGTCCACAAGGATTGCCTAATACGGCAACGACAGTGCAGCAGGGTCGCGGCGGAGTTATTAGTCATCATCATCATCCAG
>NIVC01000031.1:1040000-1045000 GCA_002269645.1 Macrostomum lignano | reverse complement strand
TCAAGAATCGCCCATAAGATATTCAAGAATCGCCCATAAGATATTCAAGAATCGCCCATAAGATATTCAAGAATCGCCCATAAGATATTGAAGAATCGGCCATAAGATATTGAAGAATCGCCCATAAGATATTGAAGAATCGGCCATAAGATATTGAAGAATCGCCCATAAAATATTGAAGAATCGGCCATAAGATATTGAAGAATCGCCATAAGATATTCAAGAATCGCCCATAAAATATTGAAGAATCGGCCATAAGATATTGAAGAATCGCCATAAGATATTCAAGAATCGCCCATAAAATACTGAAGAATCGCCCATAAGATATTCAAGAATCGGCCATAAGATATTCAAGAATCGCACATAAGATATTCAAGAATCGCCCATAAAATATTGAAGAATCGGCCATAAGATATTGAAGAATCGCCCATAAGATATTGAAGAATCGCCCATAAGATATTGAAGAATCGCCCATAAAATATTGAAGAATCGGCCATAAGATATTGAAGAATCGCCCATAAGATATTGAAGAATCGCCCATAAAATATTGAAGAATCGCCATAAGATATTCAAGAATCGCCCATAAGATATTCAAGAATCGGCCATAAGATATTCAAGAATCGCCCATAAGATATTCAAGAATCGCCCATAAGATATTCAAGAATCGCCCATAAGATATTGAAGAATCGGCCATAAGATATTGAAGAATCGCCCATAAGATATTGAAGAATCGCCCATAAGATATTCAAGAATCGCCCATAAGATATTGAAGAATCGGCCATAAGATATTGAAGAATCGCCCATAAGATATTCAAGAATCGCCCATAAGATATTCAAGAATCGCTCATAAGATACTAAAGAATCGGCCATAAGATATTGAAGAATCGCCCATAAGATATTGAAGAATCGGCCATAAGATATTGAAGAATGGCCCATAAGATATTCAAGAATCGCCCATAAGATATTCAAGAATCGCTCATAAGATACTAAAGAATCGGCCATAAGATATTGAAGAATCGCCCATAAGATATTCAAGAATCGCACATAAGATATTCAAGAATCGCCCATAAAATATTGAAGAATCGGCCATAAGATATTCAAGAATCGGCCATAAGATATTGAAGAATCGCCCATAAGATATTCAAGAATCGCCCATAAGATATTCAAGAATCGCCCATAAGATATTGAAGAATCGCCCATAAGATATTCAAAAATCGCCCATAAGATATTGAAGAATCGGCCATAAGATATTCAAGAATCGCCCATAAGATATTGAAGAATCGCCCATAAGATATTCAAGAATCGCCCATAAGATATTCAAGAATCGCCCATAAGATATTCAAGAATCGCCCATAAGATATTGAAGAATCGGCCATAAGATATTGAAAATGCATGTATAAAAAGTACTATGGCATGCTTCAGTCAATTGTGCTCATAAACAATATTTTAGAATGATAGATGCATATATATTAAGGTATTTTGCAGAAAATTAACAAATCGGCCAGCATAGCGATTACATAAAAGAAACAAAAAATTGTTCAACTTTGTAGGCTTTATCAAAATTTATAAGTAGACTGTTAGATGTCCGAGCTTGTACTGTGCATGAACATGTTCTAGTGTTATTACGAGTACTGCGAATTAGAAAATGTAATAACACTAATTGATCTCTGAATGTAATATTAATAAAAAATATGCAATTGCCAGAAGACAGCAAGAGTATTTTCAAACGGTTAAATTCAATCATATTTAACTAGGCTTATCAAATTTCATCTAAGCTTATCATACTGACACTTACAAACCCTAGAAGTAGTCATTTTACTGGACTATTAGAAATTTTTACATTAGTTAGTTACAGAATAAGGATCGAAATCATGAGAGTCGCCCTCGAAATCACCGGTGATGAGAGAATCGCCCTGGAAATCATCAGTGATGAGAGAATCGCACTGGAAATCATCAGTGATGAGAGAGTCGCCCTGGAAATCATCAGTGATGAGAGAATCGCACTGGAAATCACCGGTGATGAGAGAATCGCACTGGAAATCATCAGTGATGAGAGAATCGCACTGGAAATCATCAGTGATGAGAGAATCGCACTGGAAATCATCAGTGATGAGAGAATCACCCCGGAAATCACCGGTGATGAGAGAATCGCCCTCGAAATCACCGGTGATGAGAGAGTCGCCCTCGAAATCACCGGTGATGAGAGAATCGCACTGGAAATCACCGGTGATGAGAGAGTCGCCCTCGAAATCACCGGTGATGAGAGAATCGCACTGGAAATCACCGGTGATGAGAGAATCGCCCTGGAAATCACCGGTGATGAGAGAATCGCCCTGATAGCCTCGGTCACTGCTCAACAGCCATCCACAAACGCGGTCATGAGTCGCAGAGTAACCCTGCCGTGTCCGCCGTCCGAGTTGCCTCCTCCGACCTCTTGACAGCTGCCGTCGGCGCCGCAGTAGGAGCCGCCACCGCCGCCTCCGTGATAGCGGTTAACCCCGGCGCCCCCGCCGCTGAAGCCGCCGCCAGCGCCTCCGGCTCCGTAGTTGTCAGCAGCGCCACCACCTCCGCCGCCGCCGAAGCCTCCGTTGCCGCCGTTACCGACGCCACCGACGCCGCCGACGCCGCCGACCCAGCCGTCGGCCAGACCGCCGCCTCGTTCGCCGTCGCGACTGCCTCGCCTCGGGTTGACGGCCCGGCCGAGCCAGCCGGCGCCGCAGCCGCCGTGAGTCTGCCTTGATGGAGTGTCTCCAGGAGTGTTCTGGCCAGGATGTCCGTTGTAACCTCCAGTTCCTCTGGTGTTGTCGTACACGGAAGATGCTGATGAGCGGCCTCCATTAGATGTACTTCTGCCTGGCGCACCTGCATTTCAATATTGAAGGGAACTGTGGATGATGAATGAGAATCTGAGAATCATTTATGAGAATCTATTGAGAATCATCGATGAGAATCTATTAAGAATCATCGATGAGAATCTATTGAGAATCATCGATGAGAATCTATTGAGAATCATCGATGAGAATCTATTGAGAATCATCGATGAGAATCTATTGAGAATCATCGATTAGAATCTATTGAGAATCATCGATGAGAATCTATTGAGAATCATCGATGAGAATCTATTGAGAATCATCGATGAGAATCTATTAAGAATCATCGATGAGAATCTATTAAGAATCATCGATGAGAATCTATTGAGAATCATCGATGAGAATCTATTGAGAATCATCGATGAGAATCTATTGAGAATCATCGATTAGAATTTATTGAGAATCATGGATGAGAATCTATTGAGAATCATCGATGAGAATCTATTGAGAATCATGGATGAGAATCTATTGAGAATCATCGATTAGAATCTATTGAGAATCATGGATGAGAATCTATTGAGAATCATCGATGAGAATCTATTAAGAATCATCGATGAGAATCTATTGAGTATCATCGATGAGAATCTATTAAGAATCATCGATGAGAATCTATTGAGAATCATGGATGAGAATCTATTGAGTATCATGGATGAGAATCTATTAAGAATCATCGATGAGAATCTATTGAGAATCATCGATGAGAATCTATTAAGAATCATCGATAAGAATCTATTGAGAATCATCGATGAGAATCTATTGAGAATCATCGATGAGAATCTATTCAGAATCATAGATTAGAACCCATTGAGAATGAGAATTCTGGATGAGAATCTATTGAGAATTATGGATCATGGACTACTATAATACATAGAAAAACGGGCTCACCACTGTGTGCATGAGAGGCGCCGCCGCCTCCTCCAGCCGCAGCCAGCAGATAATTATCGCCAGTCCGATAGACGAAGCTGCCTCCGCCGCCTCCTGCTCCAGCCTTGCCCGAGCTGGAACTGTTTACACTGCTGCCCGCCTGTCCAACAACCACGGCTAGCCGAGTGCCCGCTGTCAGGTTGAAATTGCCGCTGACGGTGGCGCCCCGACCTCCGGCATGATTTCTGATTGGATTGTCGCCGCCTTTGGCGCCAGCCGCCGCGATGCGGTAGCAGCCGGTGACGCCGATTAGCGAGTATTGAATAAATCCGGCTGGATATTCGGGTTCGAGATTTGGGATCTTGAATGGGTCTGATGGAGACCGTCAGGAGTGTTTTGTAGAGGCTGTCAGGAGTGTTTAGTTGGAGTGTCAGGAGTGTTTTTTGGGGTGTCAGGAGTGTTTATTTGGGGTGTCAGGAGTGTTTAGTTGGGGTGTCGAGAGTGTTTATTTGGGGTGTCAGGAGTGTTTATATTGGGTGTCAGGAGTGTTTCGTTGGGGTGTCAGGAGTGTTTATTTGGGGTGTCAGGAGTGTTTATATTGGGTGTCAGGAGTGTTTAGTTGGGGTGTCAGGAGTGTTTATTTGGGGTGTCAGGAGTGTTTATTTGGGGTGTCAGGAGTGTTTATATTGGGTGTCAGGAGTGTTTATATTGGGTGTCAGGAGTGTTTATTTGGGGTGTCAGGAGTGTTTATTTGGGGTGTCAGGAGTGTTTAGTTGGGGTGTCAGGAGTGTTTAGTTGGGGTGTCAGGAGTGTTTATTTGGGGTGTCAGGAGTGTTTATTTGGGGTGTCAGGAGTGTTTATTTGGGGTGTCAGGAGTGTTTAGTTGGGGTGTCGAGAGTGTTTATTTGGGGTGTCAGGAGTGTTTATTTGGGGTGTCAGGAGTGTTTATATTGGGTGTCAGGAGTGTTTAATTGGGGTGTCAGGAGTGTTTAATTGGGGTGTCAGGAGTGTTTATTTGGGGTGTCAGGAGTGTTTAGTTGGGGTGTCAGGATTGTCAAGATGGGGTGTCAGGAGTGCCAAGTTATGGTGTCGATCAGGAGAGCCAACAGCTGACTCAACAATCCAAATTAAAAGCAGCAACTACTTACGGTCAGAGAACTGAAAAGTAATCACTATTGCTTCACCCTTGACCCAAATAGTGACCTCATCAGCTTGGCTGGTCGATATTGGTTGCAGAGCAGTGAGTCTGCTTTCGGCTAGGGCAGA
>NIVC01000031.1:967500-1035000 GCA_002269645.1 Macrostomum lignano | reverse complement strand
CGAACTCCGCTGCACTGGTTCGTTTTGAAACTTCTTTTCAGTTAATTACATTTTTGTTGCCTACGTTATCAAAACACTAATTTTGTTGCTTTTTTCAAATCATACTTCAGCTGCATAATTGCAAGGCAATTGGAGATCTGTGACACACTTCTGTTGGCTGTAAGCTTGCTGTTAGCACATATTGGCAATCTGTATCCCATTTGACACTTTGGTCAGTGTCACAGTTCGTCAGTATATGCAGTGTTGAATCCAGCTGGAGTGTGTAATCCAGGAGTGTGTAATCCAGGATTGTGTAATCCAGGAGTGTGTAATCCAGGAGTGTGTAATCCAGGAGTGTGTAATCCAGGAGTGTGTAATCCAGGAGTGTGTAATCCAGGAGTGTGTAATCCAGGAGTGTGTAATCCAGGAGTGTGTAATCCAGGAGTGTGTAATCCAGGAGTGTGTAATCCAGGAGTGTGTAATCCAGGAGTGTGTAATCCAGGAGTGTGTAATCCAGGAGTGTGTAATCCAGGAGTGTGTAATCCAGGACTGTGTAATTGAGAGAAAAGACGAATTCAAACCTACGGTCCAGGGTGCTCAATCGAGAGCCGCAGACGAAGACTTTATGACGCCGCTTCACTGGGCCTGTCGCCGAGGACTGACTCAAGCTGCCAGACGGCTGCTCCGAGTGGATCCTGGTTGTCTGTCACTTGTTGACATTCACATGCGAACAGGACTGCACTGGGCAGTCCTGGCCTGTGCAGTGGACCTGGTGGAGCTGCTACTCGCTCAAGCCGGCGATTCCGACGAGTCCGCGAATGCCAGCGACTTTCACGACAAATATCCGGTGCACTATGCTGTAGAGATGAACGACTCGCAGGTGAACAATCTATTAAAACGTTTTTCTTGCTTTTTTGCCTTTTGTGACACCTTTTTCTAGCAATAGGAAGTTACATGAAGGTTAGCACAACGGACGACACCAATGGTCCCAAAGCTTTGGTAGTTGTGTCTATAAGGTGACGGCATTAGACCCAGGGAAGCTTGGAACTCTTGCAACTCAGGTGAAATTATCTCAAAGCTTGGCACTCATGCCAATCCGGTACACCCTTACCATAGCTCCAGATATTTAGGTTTGCTTGAGACGTCCTGATCATGATAATACTACATCAAATCCAATAAAGTTGCGTTTAAAACGAACTCCTGAATTCCACCAAACAGCTGGTGCGCATTCTGCTTACCCACGGCGCGGATTTTCATGCTGTGGATACCGAAGGTCGAACTGCCACCCAGCTGGCTGTGAAACTAGGACACGAGGGCCTCGTACGCGACATCTGCGGCCTGGGTCAGTACATCAAGCGTCAAGCCTTGCGGCACAGGGATCTGCGAGGCGTTACCAGCCTCCTAATCGCTGCTGAGCACGGTCACACGAGGGTTTTACACTTCCTGTTGGAACAGGGAGCCGACTTTACCGCCAAGTGAGCGTCCTGAAAGTTTCCACCTCACTCACCTTCTCACTCCACCCCATCTCATCACACCCCGTCTCATCTCACCCGTCACATCTAACCCGTCTAATCTCACCCGTCTCTTCTCACCTTGTCTCATCGCACCCCGTCTCATCACACCGTCTCATCTCATCCCGTCTCAGCTCACCCGTCTCGTCTCCTCCTCAGCAGCCTATCTCAGCAGCTCATCTCACCTACCTCATTCCATTCATTCTATCATATATTTTCTCTCATCTCATCCAATTCATTCAGAGACGAATTCGGTCGCACCGCACTAATGCTGAGCTGCGGCGGCGGTCACTCCGACATCGTTGCAACCATGATCGACAAAGGCGTCGACGTGAACGCGTCGGATGTGAATCGGGTCAGTTTTAGTAGCAAAGATTTTAGTATATGGACTAGCGCATCCCCACCCCCGGAAGGGGAATCACCAGTTCTACTCCTGCAAAAGAGCTCAGCATAGGTTTTCCACTCGTCCTTAATCGGTTGCCCACTAACCGCGGCCAACTTCATTTGACTTACAAAAGAAATTTTGTAGATTATTTTCTTTAAACTTTTTAAGCCTGATTACTACTTACAGTAGAACTACTGGTAAATCAGTAGCTGCATACTTTTTTCTACCGAACAGAACACGGCGTTGCACTATGCCTGCAAGCACGCAGGTTCCAGCGCTCGTTCACTCGAACTGCTGCTGTCGAACGGAGCCCAGCTGCAGCAGAACTACAACGGGGAGACACCAGTCGATGTGGCCGTGCTTAACAATAATGGGCCAGCCATTAGTTTACTGTTCTCTGACGCCTAGTGAGTTGAGCATTTTGGCTTGATATGGACTCTTCAAATCTCATTGCATTGCTTTATGTCTCATCCTATCTCATCCCATAATATCCCATCTCCTCCCATTTCATCTGATCTCATTCCATTTCATCCCATCTCATTCCATTTCATCCCATTTCATCCCATTTCATCCCATCTCATCCCACCTCATCCCATCTCTTCCCATCTCATCCCATCTTATATAATGTCTTCCCATATCAAACTAATTTTTCCAGTTGCGACTGGGTAATGAGCTACCGCAAAGACACGGGCATGAGTCACATGGACATTCTGATTCAGCACTCGCCGCAGACTGCGCTGGTAGATATGAGCCCTGATGTAATACTGTTTGGGCTAAGATATTCTCCTAATACGAGTACTTACATGTATACTTATACACTCGTAGCTCACTTAATTCAGAATTTTCTTTTAAATTTTATACGAGTTTTTTATAACACATTCAATATGATTCATATTTTTAGACTATTTTGAATCGCTCAATGACCAAATCGGGGGCCGATAATTTGGAAAAGAATTTCATGGTTAGTTTAATCACGATTATACACACTTTACTCCAGAAATCAATCAATCAATCAATCAATCAATCTATCTATCTATCCATCTATCTATCTATCTATCTATCTATCTATCTATCTATCTATCTATCTATCTATCTATCTATCTATCTATCTATCTATCTATCTATCTATCTATCTATCTATCTATCTATCTATCTATCTATCTATCTATCTATCTATCTATCTATCTATCTACCTATCTATCTATCTATCTATCTACCTATCTATCTATCTATCTATCTACCTATCTATCTATCTATCTATCTATCTATCTATCTATCTATCTATCTATCTATCTATCTATCTATCTATCTATCTATCTATCTATCTATCTATCTATCTATCTATCTATCTATCTATCTATCTATCTATCTATCTATCTATCTATCTATCTATCTATCTATCTATCTATCTATCTATCTATCTATCTATCTATCTATCTATCTATCTATCTATCTATCTATCTATCTATCTATCTATCTATCTATCTATCTATCTATCTATCTATCTATCTATCTATCTATCTACCTATCTATCTATCTATCTATCTATCTATCTATCTATCTATCTATCTATCTATCTATCTATCTATCTATCTATCTATCTATCTATCTATCTATCTATCTATCTATCTATCTATCTATCTATCTATCTATCTATCTATCTATCTATCTATCTATCTATCTATCTATCTATCTATCTATCTATCTACCTATCTATCTATCTATCTATCTATCTACCTATCTATCTATCTATCTATCTATCTATCTATCTATCTATCTATCTATCTATCTATCTATCTATCTACCTATCTATCTATCTACCTATCTATCTATCTATCTATCTACCTATCTATCTATCTATCTATCTATCTATCTATCTATCTATCTATCTATCTATCTATCTATCTATCTATCTATCCATCTATCTATCTATCTATCTATCTATCTATCTATCTATCTATCTATCTATCTATCTATCTATCTATCTATCTATCTATCTATCTATCTATCTATCTATCTATCTATCTATCTATCTATCTATCTATCTATCTATCTATCTATCTACCTATCTATCTATCTATCTATCTATCTACCTATCTATCTATCTATCTATCTATCTATCTATCTATCTATCTATCTATCTATCTATCTATCTATCTATCTACCTATCTATCTATCTATCTATCTATCTATCTATCTATCTATCTATCTATCTATCTATCTATCTATCTATCTATCTATCTATTTATCTATCTATCTATCTATCTATCTATCTATCTATCTATCTATCTATCTATCTTTTATCTATCTATCTATCTATCTATCTATCTATCTATCTATCTATCTATCTATCTATCTATCTATCTATCTATCTATCTATCTATCTATCTATCTATCTATCTATCTATCTATCTATCCATCTATCTATCTATCTATTAAAGTCACAAGCTTTTAATAAAGCTGAGTAACCCATATAACTGCATATGCTATACAACCCAATCTTCTGACTTCGACCAGGTGACGCACAACTTTTTCTACCTGGACCCCGGCCCAGATGACCCGGCCTCCAAGCCCAACCGCTACCTGGGCCTGCGCACCATGGTTGAGCGACAACGCGAAGATTTGCTCAAGCATCCTCTGTGCGCTGCACTGCTCGAGTACAAATGGTGCGTCCAACAGGAGTTCAATTGCCTGAGTGTACTCTCAGATCACAACTGATCTGGCTTAGTGTTGAACCTAATCAACCCTCAAGACATTGGGAGTGCACATGTACATGCCTGATGATGATAGGAAATCAGCGCTGCTGTACATTCTGTATGAGCGGGCACCTGTGCATTGAACTACTCGTAATCCCGCTGCTCAATCACTCTCCAGGTCCTTCACTCGCTACTTTTTCTGGTGCGACTTCTTTTTCTATGCCGTGTTCCTCTGCTGCCTCACCGCGTTCGTGGCCGACCAGGGACCGCTGCCCATCAGTCTGGTGGATGCCAACACCGGCTGCAGGAATACCAGCTCGTCTGGGGGATCGGTATGGGGGCCGTGGGATTGATTGGGGAAGATTGGGGAAGATTGAAGAAGATTTGAGGATAATGGGGGAAGAATATGGAAGAATGGGGAAGAATCGGAAAAGAATCGGGAAGAATGGGGAAGAATCGGAAGAATGGGGAAGAATGGGGAAGAATGGAAAATAATCGGGAAGAATCGAAAAGAATGGGAAGAATGGGGAAGGATGGGGAAGAGTGGCGAAGAATGGGGAAGAATGGAGGAGAATGGAGAAAGAATGGGGAAAGAATGGGGGAAGAATGGGGAAGATTTAAGAAGATTTGAGAAAAAAATGAGGAAAAATATGGAATATTGGGCAAGAATGGAAAAGAATTGGGAAGAATGGGGAAGAATGGGGAAGAATGGGGAAGAATTAGGAAGAATGGGGAAGAATGGGGAAGAGTGAAGAAGATTTGAGGATAATGGGGGAAGAATATGGAAGATTGGGGAAGAATGGGGAAGAATGGGGAAGAATGGGGAAGAATGGGGAAGATTGAAGAAGATTTGAGGATAATGGGGGAAGAATATGGAAGAATGGGGAAGAATCGGAAAAGAATCGGGAAGAATGGGGAAGAATCGGAAGAATGGGGAAGAATGGGGAAGAATGGAAAATAATCGGGAAGAATCGAAAAGAATGGGAAGAATGGGGAAGGATGGGGAAGAGTGGCGAAGAATGGGGAAGAATGGAGGAGAATGGAGAAAGAATGGGGAAAGAATGGGGAAGAATGGGGAAGATTTAAGAAGATTTGAGAAAAAAATGAGGAAAAATATGGAATATTGGGCAAGAATGG
This sequence comes from Macrostomum lignano, assembly GCA_002269645.1. Lineage (NCBI taxonomy): Eukaryota > Metazoa > Platyhelminthes > Macrostomidae > Macrostomum > Macrostomum lignano. The sequence continues at coordinate 1,029,292 of NIVC01000031.1, read as the reverse complement.
AAAAGAATTGGGAAGAATGGGGAAGAATGGGGAAGAATGGGGAAGAATTAGGAAGAATGGGGAAGAATGGGGAAGAGTGAAGAAGATTTGAGGATAATGGGGGAAGAATATGGAAGATTGGGGAAGAATGGGGAAGAATGGGGAAGAATGGGGAAGAATGGGGAAGGATGGGGAAGGATGGGGAAGAGTGGCGAAGAATGGGGAAGAATGGAGGAGAATGGAGAAAGAATGGGGAAAGAATGGGGAAAGAATGGGGAAAGAATGGGGGAAGAATGGGGAAGAATTAGGAAGAATGGGGAAGAATGGGGAAGATTTAAGAAGATTTGAGAAAAAAATGAGGAAAAATATGGAAGATTGGGCAAGAATGGAAAAAAAATTCGGAAGAATGGGGAAGAATGGGGGAGAATGGGGGAAGAATGGTGAAGAATGGGGAAGAATGGGGGAGAATGGGGGAAGAATGGGGAAGAATGGAAAGATTAAGGAAGAATGGGGAAGAATGGGAGCAGTATGGGGAAAGAATGGGGAAAGAATGGGGAAGAATGTGGAAGATAGGGTGAATATGGAAGAATGGGGAAGAATGCAGGGAAGAGCGAGGAAGAAAGCTAAAATGGCTGGAAAAAAACGATTTCTCCACTCAAATTCAGGGCCAGAGACAGAAACTGACCAATGGCAGGCTTATCCTAGAAAAGTCAGTTGTCATTGGCTTTCTCTGCGTGAGATTAGTGCTGGAATTCATCAAGCTGGTGTTCAAGGTGAGAAGGGGAAACCGGCCGGTGTTTTGTAACACCAAAAACTAAAAAAATATTGATTAACGATATTAACGATATTTCAGAGGCTGCAATACCTGAAGAACTATGAAAATCTGTTCTTTGTGACGCTATACATTCTGACCTTTGTTTTTATTTATCCGCCGGATAGCGAGCCCTGCATTGACAATTGGATTTTTGGAATATTCTCCGTCATCTTGGCCTGGTGCCTGCTTATCTTTCAGTTTGAGCAGTGGGTTAAGCACTTGGTTAATGCTATTAAATTATCATTGATCTAAAACTGAGCTATAAGAAATATTACAGAGCAATCTCACTTTATCAATCTCACTTATCAATCTCATTTATCAATCTTCCATATCAATCTCATTTATCAAATCTCATTTATCAAATCTCATTTATCAAATCTCATTTATCAAATCTCATTTATCAATCTCATTTAACAAAACTCATTTATCAATCTCATTTATCAATCTCACTTATCAATCTCATTTATCAAAACTCATTTATCAAACTCATTTATCAATCTAATTTATCAAATCTCATTTATCAATCTCATTTATCAATCTCATTTATCAATCTCATTTATCAAAACTCATTTATCAATCTCATTTATCAAAACTCATTTATAAATCTCATTTATCAATCTAATTTATCAAATCTCATTTATCAATCTCATTTATCAATCTCATTTATCAATCTAATTTATCAAATCTCATTTATCAATCTCATTTATCAATCTCATTTATCAATCTCATTTATCAAAACTCATTTATCAATCTCATTTATCAATCTCACTTATCAATCTCATTTATCAAAACTCATTTATCAATCTCATTTATCAATCTCATTTATCAAATCTCATTTATCAATCTCATTTATCGAATCTCATTTATCAACTCTCATTTAACAATCTCATTTATCAAATCTCATTTATCAATCTAATTTATCAATCTCATTTATCAATCTAATTTATCAAATCTCATTTATCAAATCTCATTTACCAATCTAATTTATCAATCTCATTTATCAATCTCACTTTTCAAATCTCATTTATCAATCTCATTTATCAATCTCATTTTGTCAATCTCATTTATCAATCTCATTTATCAATCTCATTTATCAATCTCATTTATCAATCTCACTTATCAATCTCATTTATCAAAACTCATTTATCAATCTCATTTATCAATCTAATTAATTATTAAATCTCATTTATCAATCTCATTTATCAATCTAATTAATTATCAAATCTCATTTATCAATCTCACTTATGAATCTCATTTATCAATCTCATTTATCAATCTCACTTATCAATCTCATTTATCAAATCTCATTTATCAATCTCACTTATCAATCTCATTTATCAAAACTCATTTATCAATCTCATTTATCAATCTAATTTATCAAATCTCATTTATCAATCTCATTTATAAATCTCTCTTATCAATCTCATTTGACGATCTCACTCGTTAATCAACAATCAATCTCACTAATTTTTCAAGCCACACTCCTCACCCCATCCAGCCTACCTGTGACAGGAATCTATTCGCTAATGTTTCAAAAAGTGATCATCTCGTTGGTTAAAGTGCTACTAATTTTCGCATTCTTCATCATTGGATTCGGTCTGGCGTTTAATATTGGCTTAGTGAGCCAGGTGAGTAACTGATGGCTGTAGTTAACTTACTAATGGAGTGAAAAACTGGGAAGAGGGACTAGCTTGTGACGCCAAGAGTGCTCAGGTAACAAGTTTTGGCGCTGAGAGTGCTCAGATATGATGCTCAGATATCAGGTTGTGGCACCAAGAGTGCTCAGATATCATGCTCAGATATCAGGTTGTGGCGCCAAGAGTGCTCAGGTAACAGGTTTTGGCGCTGAGAGTGCTCAGATATCATGCTCAGATATCAGGTTGTGGCACCAAGAGTGCTCAGATATCATGCTCAGATATCAGGTTGTGGCACCAAGAGTGCTCAGATATCATGCTCAGATATCAGGTTGTGGCACCAAGAGTGCTCAGATATCAGGTTGTGGCGCCAGGAGTGCTCAGATATCAGGTTGTGGCGCCAGGAGTGCTCAGATATCAGGTTGTGGCGCCAAGAGTGCTCAGGTATCAGGTTTTGGTGCTCAGATATCATGCTCAGATATCAGGTTGTGGCACCAAGAGTGCTCAGATATCAGGTTGTGGCACCAAGAGTGCTCAGATATCAGGTTGTGGCACCTACATGTAGAGTGCTCAGATATCAGGTTGTGGCGCCAGGAGTGCTCAGATATCAGGCCGAGAGTAAATCAGCAGAATTGAAAGGCAATACATGCATGCCCACCAAAATTTTAGACGCCATTTAAGTATCCGATGTATTCGATTTTGAAGACTTTCGACATGACAGTTGGGGAAATGGAATTCGTCACCTATTTTATCAGCGGCACTTCGGGCAGAATGCAATTGGCACTGCTAGTGGTATTTGTCATATTCGTTGTGGTAATGCCTATTGGTCTGATGAATTTGCTGGTAAGATGAATGACAATTACGAGCGAATTGAGCGAGATCGTAAAAGTAAAGGCAAAATAATTTAAATGCATCTGCTCATACTATTTGATTCTATAGGTGGGAATAGCAGTTGGCGACATCGAAGGCATATCAAAAGAAGCTGGACTACGTTTGGTCGAGATTCGGGTTTGTGTTTTTCTCTGTTAACGTGTGCAATTAAAATTACAAACCATACGTGACAACCACCCCATTTTCACACCCTCCCCCAATTAAATTTACAAGCCACACGCGACAACCACCCCATTATCACACCCTCCCCCAATTAAATTTACAAGCCACCCGCGACAATCACCCCAGAATCACACCCTCCCCCAATTAAATTTACAAGCCACACGCGACAACCACCCCATTATCACACCCTCCCCCAATTAAATTTACAAGCCACACGCGACAATCACCCCAGAATCACACCCTCCCCCAATTAAATTTACAAGCCACACGCGACAACCACCCCATTATCACACCCTCCCCCAATTAAATTTACAAGCCACCCGCGACAATCACCCCAGAATCACACCCTCCCCCAATTAAATTTACAAGCCACACGCGACAACCACCCCATTATCACACCCTCCCCCAATTAAATTTACAAGCCACACGCGACAACCACCCCATTATCACACCTTCCCCCACTTAAATTTTTGATCCACACGCGATAACCACTCCATTATCAATTCGATAATTCGATTTCGAAACATTTTAACAAGCGATGCTGAGTTATAAATGTTAAAATCGACACTTTTGTACATTTACATGCAGATCAATCTGGTATACGAAATGGAAACCAATCTACCTAGATATTTTCAACGCCGTCTTTATCGGCGATTTCTACAGTTTTATCCGAACCGCACTGGAAACAGACTGGTTGAGTACATGCGTCCCTATGGGATGCAGTACAGGGATTGGCTGCAGAGATGCGCCGATGACAGAGCTGAGACCACAAACGAAGAGAGACTGGAGGCTGTGGAAGCAGCGGTTCAAGGATTGACTATTCTACTTAAAGATATTCGCCAGGCTGTTGTACACTGACTACTGCACGTAAATGTTTTAAGGGTGGCATGACTTACGTTACTATCTATAAATTCGGCTTGGTGATTGCAGGATTTTTTTGTTTTTTTGATTTGAGTCTAAATTTATTTTTGCAGAACTTTGAAAACTGTGATTTTTGTTAATACTTTTTGCTGTTCTGAACTCGAAACTGAATTTTAAATTCTTTATACAGCTGCACGTAATATTAACAAATAAAAATGCATGATGCAGACAATTATTAAAAAAATTCTTTTATTATCGATACGGTTTCAGAACTTCCAGGGAAATTTTATCATGTATATTTTTGCTGTTCGCACGTACGTGTCGCATGCACGTGATTGAAGTATAACAAATTTTCGAAGTTTAATATTTACAAGTTATTCTGTGTAGAGAAACAAAACCAGAGGAAAGTATGCTATAAAAAGCGCAAATTTGAAAAGCTTTTTACAATGCAAACAGAACATCAGCATGCTGATCAATAAGGACATTTTCTTCTGTCAATATTCGTGAAGAATCATGATTGTTACAATCGAATTGTTTTAATTAGCTGCTTTTAACAAAATTAAAAACTCAAGATGCCTGTACTAATTTTTTCAAAGTTAAATTTTAAGATTGCTTTTAACGCGATGAAAAAAATCAATAAAAAAACTACAAAACAAATTTATATGCGATTTTATAGAAAAAGAGATTGATAAAGAAATATAACTAAAAATATTGAATTTAGAATGAATAATTATTTCGAAGGTAATTTAATATTGTTAAGTGTTTAGTTAATTAATTTTGCTGGTTTGCCTTCACTTTATAGAGTCAACCTAGAATAAGAAGTTTAGGATATTAAAAAAAATTCTTTATATTGTACTCCATGATGTTGGCAACTTTCATGAAAATATTAAATTCAAAAAATTGTCTATCAGCTGTTAAACCACAGGCTTTTCTCTGAGTTCTTTGTCCAACATCGACTGCAGATCCGACAGCATGTCGCAGATGTCATCCAGGTTAGAAAAGCTGTCATCGCAGTCTGAGGCGCCCGTAGCTGTTGAAGTTGGCGATGATAGAGAGCTGGGAGGCATCAGGAGAGTACTCCCGGGGGCGATGCTCTGCTGGTTGCCATGCTGGTTACCATGCTGGTTACCATGGTAGCCACTGACAAGGGGAAGGCGCCTAGAAAAAAAAGTGATTTGAAATGCGCTTTACTGTGATTCTTTCAGTGACAAATGATGAACTGACTCACTCAATGACAGATGATAAACTGACTCACTCAATGACAGATGATGAACTGACTCACTCAATGACAGATGATAAACTGACTCATTCAGTGACAGATGATGAACTGACTCATTCAGTGACAGATAATGAACTGACTCATTCAGTGACAGATAATGAACTGACTCATTCAGTGACAGGCAAACTGAATCATTCAGTGCCATACGAACTGACTCATTCAGTGACAGAAGAACTGACTCATTCAGTGACAGAAGAACTCATTCAGTGACAGAAGAACTGACTCATTCAGTGACAGATAATGAACTGACTCATTCAGTGACAGGCAAACTGACTCATTCAGTGACAGGCAAACTGAATCATTCAGTGCCATACGAACTGACTCATTCAGTGACAGAAGAACTGACTCATTCAGTGACAGAAGAACTGACTCATTCAGTGACAGAAGAACTGACTCATTCAGTGCCATACGAACTGACTCATTCAGTGACAGAAGAACTGACTCATTCAGTGACAGAAGAACTGACTTATTCAGTGACATACAAAGTGCTCATTCAGTTTTTTAACGTCAAAGCTTTGAGGAAAGAACTCAATCTCACTTGTTGACATCTGGCGAACTGCCATTAGGAAGCTGTTGCTGCTGCTGCTGCTGCTGCTGCTGCTGCTGCTTGTGTCGAATAACGGTACCGCAGTTCTCATTAGCAAACGGAATCGAAGCGACCGATGCGGCAGAGTTAGATCTCGAACAACTGTTACCAACTGCTGGGACAGAAGCAGTCTGAGACTGGGGCGGTGGCCGTTTCAGTTGCAGATTTCGAACGGCTGTTTCAATTTGGCCTGCGTTTTCGTAGGCACCACCGCGCGATGACGGTTGACGATGGTTGAGCTGCTGCTGTTGCTGCTGCTGCTGCTGTGGCTGCGGCGGCTGCTGCGGTTGCACCATCGGACTGGGATCTCTGGATCGCAGCATGGAGGTCACTCGCTTCGGCGGAGGAGGCGGCACTTTTGCGGGCAGCGGCGGCGGCGGCGGCGGCGGCGGCGGCGGCGGCGGCGGCGGCGGTGGATCCGACGTCTCCGTTGAAGATTGGCCAACCACCTTTGCTATCGGTTTGTTTCCCACCCGATGATGAGGAGACTGAGGCGGCTGATGATTGGTCCTGTTCGGCTGCTGCACGGGAAGCTGGTGCGGCGCAGCCGCTGCTTGAGTTGCAGAGCTGCATGGTGCTGCAAGCAAAAGATTTGCATGCAGTGTAGGGAGGTTTTTAGTCCAGTTAAAATAACCAGGGCTCCAGTGGAATCACTGCTTGCCAGGTGCAGGGACTGTCAAATTGATTCTTGACACTGCCAAAAGTTTCCTACGGCTAAAGCCCCTGGTGCTGAAGCTACTGGTGCTAAAGCCCCTGGTGCTAAAGCCCCTTGGTGCTAAAGCCACTGGTACTAAAGCCACTGGTGCTAAAGCCCCTTGGTGCTAAAGCCACTGGTGCTAAAGCCCCTTGGTGCTAAAGCCCCTGGTGCTAAAGCCACTGGTGCTAAAGCCCCTTGGTGCTAAAGCCACTGGTGCTAAAGCCCCTTGGTGCTAAAGCCCCTGGTGCTAAAGCCCCTGGTGCTAAAGCCCCTTGGTGCTAAAGCCCCTGGTGCTAAATCCCCTGGTGCTAAAGCCCCTGGTGCTAAAGCCCCGTGCTGACGACGTTCCTGATGCTAAAGCTTCCACGATGGTACCCCGAGGTGGCGCCACTTCAAAGACTCCTGCAGCCCCCCAGCAACCAAAAAAATCTTGGATAAGCCCTTGGCGCACTCACCTGCACAAGAGGAGTCAGGCGTATGCTGGACGATAGCATCTGCAGTAGCTGTGCATGTTCCACTAGAGGCTGTGTGTCTGTGTTGGTGCTGTTGGTGCTGCTGCTGCTGCATACTTCTGGGTCGTTTCAACCGATCAATGGCTACCATAAGCTTCTTCTGATGGCCTGAAAAAAAATTGTTTTGTTGTTATTAACTGAAATTAAAAGCAATCGTTACGGATGGGAACGGCGCTGACAGAAGCGTCTTACCCTGACACTAAACGGTTGGAGCTATAGAAAAGTAGACATGCACTGTCTGCAACCTACATGTAATTCGATCATGCAAACCTATGCTTATAACTATATCTGTAAACTAATCCAAGTCTAGCTAATTTTTTACACAATGCTAACTAGAATATGTAACAAAAAAATAGACACTAAAATCACCAGCTTTTAAATCTCATGTAGACACGTAAAAGATGTGTGTGACATTAATACATTAATTGGGAATGCGTGTGACAAGTAAGGAATGATTTTGAATTTCACAAAAAAGTCAATTAGCTAATATATCTGTGATATTACCATCTGTACATAACTGTAACATGGGTTTGTGTGATTATAAAACTAATTACGGAATACACACAGGTACACGTACTGTATTTAATATATAGCGTTTAAACAAATCAATTTGTACCTAACAAAACTTTGCCACACTTGGCTGACGTCAACTGGCGCGTCTGAGCTGCTGGAAAAATATTTATAATATTGATTTCTTAGAAAACCGCACACTCTAATATCGTTAAAATCTCACTTGAGTGCAACATTGCTGATACAGAAGGTTTTCCATTCTTTAATATACTACCTCAGCTTCTTAGCAACTGTTGAGTTGCTGCTAATGGAACAGCTTGTCAACAAAGAAAGCTTTACGAAAATAAACTGCACAAAAAACAGGCATATTGTATTCAAACACGAGCATCTGATCTGCTTGCAACAGAAATCGATCGTTGTTTTTGTGGGTCAAAAAAGATTTTTTTCGCGTAAAACCATAAAATAGTTGCTGAAATTCTGTGGCTCATGGGGGAATTGCTGAGATGCCAAGGCTCATGGGGGGAATTGCTGAGATGTCAAGGCTCATGGGGAGAATATTGCTGAGATGTCAAGGCTCATGGGAGAATATTGCTGAGATGTCAAAGCTCATGGGGGGAATTGCTGAGATTTCAAGGCTCATGGGAGAATATTGCTGAGATGCCAAGGCTCATGGGGGGAATTGCTGAGATGCCAAGTCTCATATCCGGGGGAATTGCTAAGATGTCAATGCTCATGGGGGGAATTGCTGAGATTTCAAGGCTCATGGGAGAATATTGCTGAGATGCCAAGGCTCATGGGAGGAATTGCTGAGATTTCAAGGCTCATGGGAGAATATTGCTGAGATGTCAAGGCTCATGGGGGAATCGCTGAGATGTCAAGGCTCATATCTGGGGGAATTGCTAAGATGTCAATGCTCATGGGGAGAATATTACTGAGATGTCAATGCTCATGGGGAGAATATTAATGAGATGCCAAGGCTCATGGGGGAATTGCTGAGATGCCAAGGCTCATGGGGAGAATTGCTGAGATGTCAATGCTCATGGGGAGAATATTGATGAGATGTCAAGGCTCATGGGGGGAATTGATGAGATGTCAATGCTCATGGGGAGAATATTGATGAGATGTCAAGGCTCATGGGGAGAATTGCTGAGATGCCAAGGCTCATGGGGGGAATTGCTGAGATGCCAAGTCTCATATCCGGGGGAATTGCTAAGATGTCAATGCTCATGTGGAGAATATTACTGAGATGTCAAGGCTCATGAGCAGAATTGTTAAATGCTTGGCTCATACATGTATGGGTTGCTCAAATGCCAAAGCACATAAGAGATCTGATATCCTTAGACTAAATAGCTGGATTTCAGATCGAATTCTGTTCTGCTTAAAAAATCGTTTTATCAGAAATAGAAATCAACAATGGGCGACCGTACAAGGTCACAGCCTATCTTTGTTCAAACATATTTATCTATAACTTTTTTCCACACATATCGTCACAAAAACACGTACGCGAGGATATATCCTTACCAAGCTTCGAAACGCCAATTTCTTCCAGATCTTCCCAGGCCATGTTGGCTAAGTCTTGCACTAGCGCGAAGCCCTGCTGTCGAAGACAATCAGCGACACAGTCTGACAGGCCGAGGCGTTGACAGAACTGTCCGACATCGTCCATAGGATGAGCCGATGCTGCGGCCTCTTCAATTGAGTCAGGCAGCGCTGCCAGTCGCAAAGAGTTCGCCAGACGAACCAGCTCCTGGCGAAGGCGCTTTCGATGCTTGGGATCAGTCAGACCGACTGCGTTGAGATCTTCCGGAGTGCAGCGGATCAGCGTGGCCAGATCGTAGCCAGCCTCCTGGAAGTTGTCCAGATACAGACCGAACTGACAGGCATTGAGAAACTTTTCGAGCTGTTGCTCACTGCTCAGGCCGGCCCTGTGCCAATCTGCCGGGTTGTATGGAGGCTCGATGGTCAATTGATCGCCAGTCGAGCTGCTCACGGACGAATTGGCATCGTCTGGCAGGCTGCCAAGACTACCCGAGGAGCACGTGCTTACTAGACTCTGTCGTGGTCCCAGGCCGGAGTCTTGCGAGCCTCCAACGCGACTGGTGGAAGTGCAGGCGGCGGATCCTGCAACGCCTCCGCCACTGACACCAGCGGCTGCTGACGCTGCGACAGGAGCTCCAGTTGATGTTGATGCCAATCGACTGTTGCTAGCGGTGCTGCTTTGCGGTGGCAGAGCGAAGGCGACCTAAAATGTCAATGTTTCATGCTTTTCTGACTTCGTTCATGTAAAAATACTGTAAGCTTGCGCGTAATCTACTGCTAGTAGAGCGCTGAAGATTTACTTATTATAGTTTAATTAGATTTAGCGGGTTTTAGCCTGTGTTTTTGGAGGTTAATCAAAAACCTCATGGAAAACAGGTAAAATCGATTGGTAGAAGAAATTGTGACAATCATTAGGTTTTCCGCTCTAAATTAAAAGATAGCGTTTCTTGCCTTTTTACGGTACATGTTCTACCAGTAAATATTAAAATATTATGGATCATACGAGCGTAGATTATGCACATGACAAGCGTCGGAACGTTTGAAAAAGTGGGGAGGGGGCAGGTGGTACCCATTGACGCCCCGGCCCCCCGACTTTAAAAGTGGCGGCTCCATGGACCCCCCTTCCGACGCCTATGATACATATGGAAAATTCAGTGTTATTGGAATTATTCTTTGCAATGAGACTTAAGTAATCCTAAACTTTATATTAGCGTTTTTACACGCCACTTTGCAAGGCCGAGTAGCTCAGTTGGTTAGAGCGTCGTGCTGATAACGCGAAGGTCGAGGGTTCGAGCCCCTCCCCGGCCAGATGTTTTTTAAGATTTTTATTTCAAGTTGGGCTTTCAATTCGGGCAATTTTTTCTTACCCTAGAATCGCAGCTGGTTGCCGTGTGAGAACTGCTCCGACCGCTATCGAGGCTGGCCGCGCTGTTCCTGTTGCCGCTGCCACCGCCACTGATTCCCGGAGGCGACGGCGCCCCGATGCCAACAGCGGCCGAATCCGACGAATTCGTTGACGCAGCCGAAGTTTGTGTTGAAATTGGCAGCTGCGGAATTGCGCAAGGCACGAGGCCCTCCGAATGCCGGCCGGCTTGGTGGTTAAAATAACCTGTGCCGGCCTGTTGGAGGTGACTTAACAGAGGCGGATGCGAAGTTGAACCAACCGACAGACTCCTGCCGCCAGTCGATGCGTCATTTGATCCTGATGGCGGTCTTTGCTCCGGCTGATGTCGACTAGCTTGGATTTGCACGGCGCTGCTTGGGAAGTAGCCAGCCGTGGACAGGCCCTGGCTAGTGACGTAGCCCTTCCAGATGTCACCGGCGCGCTCCAGCACGGTGAGTCTCTCACCGCACCGAAATGCGATGCTTTTAGGGTCGGCCAGATCGCAGAAATCGCGAACAGCGACGGCCTCGACCGCTGATAGGCGTTCTGCAGAAGTTACATGTTGGTAAACGATAGATTTCCGCTTCAATTTAAAATAATGTAAATTTCTGCTTTATTAAACAGTATACAAAACATATCGGCGAAAAAGCACTTTTTCCATGTTTCATTACCTATGAAGAGATTTTTGAGAAAATAAAAGGTTTAATGAATTCCAGATTAAAAATAAACAACATTTCGTCTGTTGATTTTGTTTTTAACCAATTTTATTAAATCGAAAGTATGTATGATCGTCTAATGCCTTGTGCAATAATTACCTTTATAAAGTTGTTTTTTCGATACATATCGGATGAAAAGTTTCATTGCACTTTTTTGTGAATTCTCTTAATACGTTTATTGATTGGAGCAAAAAATTTAAAGACAGCAGATTTTTTGCTTCAAATTTTCAGCTTCAAAAGCATTTTTTCGCGAAACGATTGCAACAAACAATTGATTCACTAAATAAATTGCTAACACCCAGTACTGATCACAGAATACTGATAGCCACAATATTCATTATTTCCGAATCACAATGCGGCTGTCTGCTGTCTGCTCTTTGATTTATGATAGCTATAGCGGGAATTGAGAGTATTGTATGCTTATAGAATTCGTATTAACTCTTTTATTGCGTGATTAATGTAAAAAGTGCATTGAGCTTGTAAATAATATACCCTTTATGATAAAACTTCGCTGTGGAGCAAACATCGTCTATGCAATTTTGTATGCATGCAGGCGCGTAATCAATTAGCTACAATTGTTTTCCATAGGGTCTTTTATTCGGTTGCTTGTTGTAGTTTTTCCCAGTTGCTCTTTTCGCTAGTATTGGGGGAGCTAGTTTAGTTGCTATGGAGCTAGTCCTGTTGCTAGGGGAGCTAATATAGTTTCTAGGGGAGCTAGTCATGTTGCTAGGGAGCTAGTCTTGTTGCTAGGACGCTAGTCCTGTTGTTAGAGCAGCTATTTTTGTTGCTAGGGAGCTAGTCATGTTGCTAGGGAAGCCAGTTATGTTGCTCTGGTAGCTAGTCTTGTTGCTAGGGCGACTATTTTTGTTGCTAGGGCGCTAGTCCTGTTGCTAGGGCAGCTAATATTGTTTCTATGGGAGCTAGTCTTGTAGCTAGGACGCTAGTCTTGTTGCTAGGGCGCTAGTCCTGTTGTTAGAGCAGCTATTTTTGTTGCTAGGGAGCTAGTCCTGTTGCTAGGGAAGCCAGTTATGTTGCTCTGGTAGCTAGTCTTGTTGCTAGGGAAGCTTAGTCATGTTGCTAGGGGAGCCAGTTATGTTGCTAGGGGAGCCAATCATGTTGCTAGGGCAGTTAATATTGTAGTCAGGGTAGCCAATATTGTTGTCTAAGTACAAAAATATTGTATCTTTAGTCATTACCAAACTAAATATTTGCCAGTCAGTATCTTAGTTATGTTTGGTGGCATTTTACCATTTGTGACATTCCAAAGTACTTTTCAGCGGCTTCAATGTAAAAAAGTCTATTTTCAGGAGAAAGGAATTACTTTGTAACTACAGAAAGTGCACGAATTAGGTTGTATCCAGGAATAGCGGCATGGAATGCAGAGAAGCCTCCATGACACACGCGGATCGAAGCTGTAAAAAATATCAAAACCACAGCGACCTCGGCGCCCTAAAAGTCTTAACGACCAAAACTATTTTGGGCTACGGTTTGGTCGTTTTATGATCTTGCGTTTTGCGAGTCATGGCATGAAGCACAAGTACAACGACTGAGCGTATTAAGTAATTAATACAATTTCGAAAGGCAGAAAGTTAAGCCACGAGTAATTAAATTTGTTAGATATCAATCTATCTACGAGTATCTCGTTATGCATGCATGTGTCCATTCAGAGCTTGTTTATTAAAACAAAAAAATTATGTAGCCATTCACGAAAGGCAATTAGAGTGTTTATTATTCGATATACGAACCAACATCATATAAACTACGCAGAGTTTATGTACGAGCGTATTTTTAAAGATTTGTTTAACTGCGCCTACTCGGTATAAAAGTTCGATTTCTCAGAAATATTCATCAACCTATAAAAATACATTTCCCCTAATTAAATCTGACTATTGATTTAGGTATTTTGTTAAATTTTGTGAAACTGCCATCAGCCATTAAAAATTTCGAATTCGATTGAAGTTACTCACCCGACAGCATCTGATTGAGCTCCCTCGCGTGCGGCGTGTCTCTCGTTATCAAATCTTTTGCAGTCTGCCCGTTGCTGTTCTGCAGTGTCGGATCAATGCCTCGCTGCAATTCGAAAACAGGAAAGGATTATAACAAAATCGATCGAGTTGAGAAAAGCAGAACGAGAGAACGTGTGTGTGAAGCGTCCCTCGGATCAATACTATAGTTGGCGACATCTCGGCCGAAAAACTTTTTTGGACATTTGCCAAGAATTAAATACTCAATCATGGTAAAGTTACAATGGACAGACTGAATTCTACAAGATTACAATATTGGACCACCCAAATTCTACATGGAATCCCAATCAGGATAGAAATGGTTTAATTATGATGCTGCTACCGAACCCATCGGTTTTTGCACTAACTTATTGCCCACAGGCCTGAACTCGCCTCATAAATTAGTTCTTAGTTGCAAGCCGGAATCGAGGCCATATTGCCTGCACAACACAAAATATGCAGCCGGCGCGTCCTCCCTTTCTCTCTTGATCTTGTTCCGGCATTTTAGCCGCGCTATCGAAAAGAAGATAAACAAATTCTCTGATAGTTGAGAGTCTTCGCCTGTAGGGGGGGATCGTAAAAGGCTTTAAAAAACCAGAATTCCCTATTTGGCTATCTATAGATATACAAAACTGGAATGCAACTTTGTTCTGGTTGTATAGCATATGCCCAATAGTTTTGCGAAAACTGATCAAGGATGCACTGAAGCTATTCATTAGGTTCGGTACATGTACACTTGATGAGAGATAAAGAGCCTGCTTAAGCAACCTCTCTCCAGCTCAACCTGCTTTGACTGCTCCACAAATCGAAACTCACTGGCAACGAGTCGCTGCCGTAGCAGCTCAAACTCAAACTATTCGATCGCGGCGGTCTATAAGGCAAAACAATGGCCGGGCCCCCGGCCGCAGGCATGAATACGCTGCCATTGCTGCCACCGACTGAGTTACTGAGACTGCTGATGCTACTGCCGCTACTGTGTGACTGTCGACCAGCTACAAATGCTGGGACGCCTTGAGCAGCTCGTTCGGCTGCTGTGCGAAGTCGGAGCTTGACAGTGTCCAAGCGTAACGGGCCCAACGGAGGGGGAATCACAAAAGGCAACGGAGCTAATTGTTGTTGCTGCTGTTGTTGTTGTTGCTGCTGCTGCTGCTGCTGCTGCTGCTGCGATCGAAACAATGTCGGAGACGCTGGAGGCTGAGTTGTCAACGGTCGTCGATGCGGCGGAGGCGGTGGCGGTGACGGCTGCGTCTGTCGACTACCAGTCGTCGATTTGGACACCGATTTGTCCAGAAACTCGGCCGGTGGAGGCGGAAGCGCTTCCGGATTCACTGAGTAAACTTCGCTGCCCAGCATTTCAGTGTTAAAGTGGCTTTGCTATGACTCGTTATTCAATTAGGCTTGGCTTCGTAGCATGATAGCGCAAGTCTTTCCAGCGTTTAAGGAAAAGGTGAAGTATCTTTAAACGGAACGCCAAAGTCTGTGACAACCAACAGTAGCCTGTCTGTGTGCAGTTTTTAGGAATTAATTCTAAGCAAGCTGCTTGTATCGCTTGAGCCTTACGGTTTTAAAATCTCAGAGTTGCGTCGGAAAATAAGCATATATTTTAGGGCAAGAGTGGAGGACAGGGCAGGTTTTCGAAATTTCGCATTGTTCAGCTCTCTGCTCTCATCTAACGACGAGACAACTACCATGAGTTGGGCTTGTGCAAGTTCGCCAGCAATGTACACGCTAGGGCCCAGAGAGAGAGAGAGAGAGAGAGAGAGAGAGAGAGAGAGAACTTAAGGCGAGAGAGGCGAGAGAGCGAAGCCGAGATGAAAAGCAATTTGCGCTCAACCACGCAGTTGCTCATGGGTATATGAGATATAAACCTGTCCCTTGGTGCTCTGTAGATGTCTGCTAGCTAGCCAGGTCGCATCTGAACAGGTATCTTTCTTCGCATTATATTCGAGCTCAGCTAGGTGCGTTTACATCAACTGTTTAGGGTCTCTCTAAACTCTTCGAAAAATAGTGCTCACAATTAAATGATAGCTTTCTCCAGTCTGTGCGAGCAGCCTCTATACTCGTGCAATCCACTTTAACCGCACACCGTGCCCAAGTCCCCTGCATCTTCTTTGAGATTTTTATCTCAGACCCATTTGGGTCTCACAACTGCACCACTTCACGAACGCTTTTGAATTACCATTTTTTTGCAATAATTGTTGCAGGCAATTAACCACTTAGATTTTTTTAGTAGGGCATGCTATTTTAATAATTTCAAATTGTTGGCAGGTGTAATTTTTTTTTAACTGAATCAATTTTTGGCCTGTCAGTCACGCCTTCTGCACGCGCTGTTCCTGATCAAACACAGCTGGCTTAGAAAACTATAAAATTGGAGTCTACTCAAGTATGCTACCTATACAACTTTCCCTTCTACAACTCGTATATAAGCTTTAGCCGCGAATAGAGATACTCGTTAATCAGAATGAGTCCGAAATCCACGATGACTCATCGACGTCATGTTTCCCCTGCAGCAGCTACGAGCCCTTGCGCCTGACCATTGACTATAGCAAGCGTTTCTTTTCCCATTCCTTATCTTCTCTCTTCCCTCTTCCATTCCATATTACTGGTCGACTTGTTCGCCAACAGAAATTCAATTTGCTCCCTTGTGCATCATGGATACATGCAGGGAGGGGAGAGTTCGACCCCGTCTACTCATGGTCAGAGAGTCGAAATAGTCGAATCTGTTTTATTAGTTGAGTTGTCGATGAACGGACTCTGGATGACTCATGCGTGCTGCGCCCTATAGAGATGAAGTTTTACAGCTCAGCGGTCGGCAAAGTCCGAACGAAGCCTCTCTATCCGGCCCTCGATCGGGTCCTTTGAAAATTCACAGTAGCAATCCGAAAATGTCTCGTCTCAACTCTATTCTCTATATCCTCTTCCTCTATCTCCTAGTTCCTCTCCTTCCTCTATCATCTTGTCTGCAGCCGTGAGAACTAGAATATATTAAATCCAGCCCCTGGTTTTCGAGGAGTATACACATGTCGATCACTTTCGAATCTTCGCCAAGATTTCGGTAATTCGAAAATAATATTGTGTAGCAAGATTACTGAGATTTCTGAGGTCGTGCTTCTCCTTGGAGGCATTTCTCCTTGAAGAATACTTTCTTTTGAAGTTTAGCGACTTTAGCCTTGAACAGAATGAATCATCTTTGTTTTACTGCGCTGTTTCGGCTCTGTCTTGCTACACGGGTGACTTTAATTTCTAAATTAAACGAAATTAACGTCTGTTGAAGCGAATTTTAAAAATAATTAGCCCGCATCAAAATAACAAATTTAGATTAGCTAGTGAGAACTGCGCAAAACATAAGATAGACACTTAATCAGATTATGAACATGTTCTATCCAGTAAATTTTTTATTAGAAGCAGGGGGCTGTGTGCATTCTGGGGCACTTTAAGCAACATTGTCACACAAGCGCGCAGGCACACACACAGGAGTGTACAGCGGCCCTAACTTTATTTATCTTTAGGCATGTACACTTCACTGTGGCCCTCAAGGCGGCCGTTAATTAGAGATCCCAAATTAGCCCCAAATTAATGTGACTGCACTTGGAATCGAGCCTGGGCCGCTGGAACATCAGAGAGCCGCGCCAGACCGCTGGGCTACGGCCCCCTATCCCATGCATGCATCTTATCTCATTTTCAGAGAGTGCACATTGTGGCCCCAAAACAAGAGAGCATCAAGTCTGTAAGCTCCGAATCGTTGCAGCTCAAGCTCACCTCAAGCAACAGTCGAGCAGCATCTAGATGACCATGTGCCACAGCCAGGTGCAGACAGGTGCCCTGAGCAGTCAGACGGTTAACATTAACACCGGATTGATTCAGTAGCAGTCTGAAAATTCGGTAAAACAACAAACTTTAGACGAATCGATTCTCAATCAAGTGCTCAGAGAAAGTCAATTTGTAAATTTTGGAATTCGGAAAGTCTAGTTTTTAACAGAGAAAGATACGATATAATAAAACTTTTGCATCCTATGTTAATTATCCACTATACTACTTTGTATATAGATTTTACCAAGCTAGCCAGTAACTCCGCAAACGAAAATCCTAAATATTTGAGTTGACCATAAAACACTGACCCAGAATGCATATAGATAAGACTGTGAGAGGTGGGGGTTCAGGAAACTACTCCAAGCGAGAGGTCAAGGATGCCCTGTGTTTCCTATATATATATATATACGATATCTAAAGATCATACTGGAGGAACCTCTGCAACTGAGGGGTCACGTCCTTAAAATGTAACGACGATAAGAGGTGCTGCGTGTAGGCATGGGCAATTATATCACTCGGCCATGCGGTAGTTAACATGTATAGAAGCAGTGCCAATACTGTTCAGAGGATAGCGCTAGAATTTCTCTCACAACAAAACGTTGATAAACCAGAGGTTTGACTCTTTTTACAGCTTTGTTTCTATGAATTGATGATAACCAGCTAGTTGAAGATAAAAGCAAGGCTTTTTTGGGAGATTAAAAAAAATTGAAAGCACTTTGTTTTTCCTAAAGTGGCACTTGGGAATTGGGATTAGTAGGAGTCATCGAGTTACAAAAAAAACAGTTAAAATATATATTTTAACTAGTTGAAAATCTATATTTCAAAATGGCCTGCTTTAGCAAGATTAATCCAGTGATAAAAAGAAATGAGAGGAAAGACGGGGATACAGATCTATATTACAGAAATTGGATAGAGTGCGATATAGATAGGCAGCTAGAGGATTAGGTGAAGTAGGCAGAAAGGGAGGTGGAGAGGTAGAGAGTGAGGTGGTAGAGAGGTACAGAGAGGTAGAGAGGGAGGCAGACAGGGAAGTAGAGGGAGAGAGGTAGAGAGGGAGGCAGACAAGGAAGTAGAGGGAGAGAGGTAGAGAGGGAGGCGGTAGAGGCACAGGGGCACAGGGGAGCAGTGCTGTCAGTCTCCCAGATCAGTGCCTCACCGCAGCACATCCGTGTGGCCATTCCTAGCCGTCAAGTGCAGACAAGACGGCAGATTGTGCTGCTGCCGCTTTGTGCCCTCTTTTGCGTCGTCGGCGGCAGTAAAGAAGTGGCAATCTTCGTACAGCAGACCGGTAACCGACTTCATGGACACGAGCAGCTGGGCGATCTGTGTTGGTTCGAGAAAAAAACAAGGGCACTTTGCTACTAAAGTTACGAATTTCCGTATAGAAACCACACATGGGGTTGGAAAAACCAGAGGACCCACTGCGACAAAGACAGGAAGTTCTCATCTGAATCTACTCAGTTGCATGCAGCGGAGCAGGTTATAATTCGAATTTTATAGCTCCTTCGCTTTCTTTATGCGGAAGGTGAGGCCTGGATAGTAAAGCTTTATGCTGCGTAGAAAGAAACGTAAACGTAATTTCTCTTGGCTTGAAAATCTGAAAATAATTTTACTATTAAATACGAAAGATCTATAAAGCTAAAATACGAAATTAAGTCATTTAAAACGTATAAGATCTAGACGCGTTCACAGGACACTGAGGCACTTACAGAGGACTTACAGGACACTGAGACACCCACAGAGGATTTACAGGACAATGAGACACCCACAAAGGACTTACGGGACACCAAGACACATACAGAGGACTTACAGGACACTGAGACACCTACAGAGGACTTATAGGACACTGAGACACATACAGAGGACTTACAGGACACTGAGACACATACAGAGGACTTACAGGACACTGAGACACATACAGAGGACTTACAGGACAATGAGACACCCACAAAGGACTTACGGGACACCAAGACACCTACAGAGGACTTACAGGACACTGAGACACATACAGAGGACTTACAGGACACTGAAACACATACAGAGGACTTACAGGGCACTGAGACACATACAGAGGACTTACAGGACACTGAGACACATACAGAGGACTTACAGGACACTGAGACACATACAGAGGACTTACAGGGCACTGAGA
This sequence comes from Macrostomum lignano, assembly GCA_002269645.1. Classification (NCBI taxonomy): domain Eukaryota; kingdom Metazoa; phylum Platyhelminthes; family Macrostomidae; genus Macrostomum; species Macrostomum lignano. Next base: position 1,009,763 of record NIVC01000031.1, on the reverse strand, counting down.
CACCTACAGAGGACTTACAGGGCACTGAGACACATACAGAGGACTTACAGGACACTAAGACACATACAGAGGACTTACAGGGCACTGAGACACATACAGAGGACTTACAGGACACTGAGACACATACAGAGGACTTACAGGACACTGAGACACCTACAGAGGACTTACAGGGCACTGAGACACCTACAGAGGACTTACAGGGCACTGAGACACCTACAGAGGACTTACAGGACACTGAGACACATACAGAGGACTTACAGGACACTGAGACACCTACAGAGGACTTACAGGACACTGAGACACCTACAGAGGACTTACAGGGCACTGAGACACATACAGAGGACTTACAGGGCACTGAGACACATACAGAGGACTTACAGGACACTGAGACACATACAGAGGACTTACAGGACACCAAGACACCTACAGAGGTCTTACAGGACACTGAGACACACAGGAGTTACAGTATACTGAGACACCTACAGAAAACTTACAAGACACTGAGACACATACAGAGTACTTACAGAAGAACTTACTGAGACATACAGAAGGAATACACACAGACATCTCAGATGAGTAGACAGAAGACCTACACGACAATGTGACACCAAACAGAAGACTCACAAGACAGAGTACCTTATAAAAAAGTAAAAAAGGCAAGGAAAGTTAGACAAGACTCACCGAAAAATGCCCAAACTCGCAAGCCGCATCAAATGCTGTTCGGCCATCTTCTGTTCGCAGCATCGGATCGGCATTGTTGCACAATAGTAGCTTCACCTGTTGGTTGTTTGTTGGTTATTAGCTATTGTTACAATCCATGTTGCATACTATAATAGTGATAGTCTTTCTGTATTTGGCAATTTATAGAGCTTTAACTCCCGTCTTAGGTATTTAAAGCAAAGATCATATCGACAACATCAAAGGGGGTCTGCGGTGTGATCAATAATTCTCTTACCACATCGTAGTGTCCACCTTGGCAAGCAAGATGCAGTGGAGTCTGGCCACCAGCGGCCACCGCGTTGATGGAGCTGTTCCATTTCAGCAGTAGGTGTACGGAGTCAAAATGACCCTGATAACTGGCCACGTGAAGTGGAGTCAGGCCTGCCGATTTACAATGCAGTTATTAATTATTGAATTAATGAGCAAGCAATCAAGTACATTCCACTGACAGCACAGCCGCAGCTATTGCGCGGCGCATCTGAAGGCTGCGTACGGCTGTTCAGTCAAAGGACTGGGGGTCACCACGCCCCACTCTGAATTACCCCAGCTAAATGCTGGCACCCATTGTACAGCTGAACTGAAGCAATGTAGAGTCTTGCTCAAGGACACAAATTCCGAATGGGTACGGCGCTCTAAGTTCCAACCACTAGGCCACAAAGCCTTCCTTTGATGAACAGTTTATTTATAGGTTCAATCTGCGAGTCTGAAAATCTACATGTTTTCTCGTGTCAATATATATACACTTAGCAACATTGAAAAGTTTCCACCCTCGCGCCAGCCGTGTATATTTAGAGTTTCAAAACTGGTTTTTGTCGCCAGACTTGTGCCATAGACGATTGATGATTTCGTCAACACGCACTTGCGTCATTGATGCTTCATGTGGTGGCGTGGGGAGCAGCGTCTTCCAAGACGACAACGCCCCACCGCATCGCGCAGCCGCTGTGGCGCATCTGAAGGAGCTGCTGCACCTGCGAACCTTGCGCTGGCCGTCCCGATCACCGGACATGAATCCCATAGAGCACGTTTGAGATAACCCGAAGCGCTCGATTCGGCAGGACAACCCGCCGCAAAACGTTTCCCAACTGCGCGAATCACTGTAGAACTGCATGGCAACAACTACCGTAAGATTTTCTGCGACGCCTGGTTCTGGGGATGCCCCGGAGAGTGAGCGCTCTGCTGCACGCACGTGGCTGCTATACGCGTTACTGACCCTGTTCTGGGCAAGTTGTCACCCATGCTCGCGTACTTTGTTTCTTTGCTGTTCCTTTGCTTCGTTCGAATCCGGATTATATATTTGTCTATCGCTCAAACCAAACATGTTTCGTCTATGGTAATTTCAGACTGTTCCGCTTAACTTTTCGTTCCAGACGTTTAGTCTATGGCCATCATTTGGCTTGCGCCAAGTGGAAAATGCCTATGACACAAATCCCTAGAATCACTCAGTGAACAATTCCCTTCTGGGAAGTTGTGTCCTAGCCGTTTTGAATTGGTTTTTGGACGAAACTAGACACAATTCCACTATCGAGAGTTCACGCCTCACACACAACTGCCATAGCGTCGAGGCCGGTAACCTCTTGATAATCATACATTGCAACGAACCTAGCCAAAAGTTCTGCTTATTCTGGATAAGACATTCCGCACTAATTTCATTGAATAACAGCAAACGGTTGGGAAGGTCTTTCGCTTTACGTAGTTAAATTGTTTCTTTGTCCTAAGATTCTCAATCTTCATTGGGCAAAACCTCTAAAAGACAGCATTTTACATGTTACATGTGAAGTTTTCTTTGTCTCTCTTAAATCTCTTGACTGACTGACAATGTCTTTTGTTGCCGTTGCTGTTGTGAAACCTCTCCAATTGATGTATTCAGCTTAGAGAACACAGCACTGTATTTTCACGTATCAATGCGTCTTCGAGAAAATTTATATTATAAATTCCTTCGATGATGTGGCCCTTCCTGTCTGGCTCTTGTCTTATGTTTTACACAAATAATAAAGGTGCTAAAATGTACAGAAACAGGCTCATACCTCTGGAATCCTGCAGTTCCACTCTGCCTCCGTGCTCAAGCAGAACTTGCAACATCTGAGGACTACCAGTGAAAGCGGCCTGATGCAGAGCTGACATGCTGCAATGGGACCAGATCGATAAACATAAATTTAGTTTGTTAAAACTTATAAATCTGTCAGAGAAAGTTGCAGATTTTTATCTGCATAGCAGCACAAGATTTCTGCCCAAACTGTAAAAAAATACAACGGTTTGAAGGGCCAACCAGAAACCATGGGGCTGGTAACCAATCCGTTTGCTTGCAAGTCTTTCATTCCTTGGTCTTTTTTCACCATATCATGCGCTTGGGTCTTCAATCTGGATTCTGAGGATTTGAAAGCTTCATCATCATTGAAACTAAAATTGCATACTGCAAAACTTTTCATTTCTGTCATTTTGAAAATAGAAGCCTGTGTACTTTTAAATTTTTTTTCCTAACTGGAATCGGATTGTGACTCGAGAGTGCTAATGGATTTTAGTGAATGCGACTTAGGCATTAAGCTTTGTTCGCTGATGGAGCTGGTCGGACCGCTAATGCAGCTCAATATAGTAATTACTCAGAATTCAAGCCACCGATATGAAACTGTCTTAAAATAGGTGACAAATTATCACTAAGAATTTATGCCAGCCTTGTATATGACTCCGTAAAGCGTGTCAAAAAAGTCCCATCATCAATCAGCAGACATCCCATCATCAATCAGCAGATATCTCATCATCAATCAGCTGATATCCCATCATCAATCAGCAGATATACCATTATCAATCATTAAATATCCCATCATCAATCAGCAGATATCCCATCATCAATCAGCAGATATCCATGGATTTAAGTAATAATATATTTACAAAAATTTTACTAAATATTGCAGGCTTCACCACATCACAGCTCTATTAATGCAATGGTCACTGGTTACGTAACTTTTAGCTGACACTGAAACGAGAAAATGAAACTAGTCAAGAAGCAATATACAGCAGCAGACTGAAGCTGAATGTATATCTAAATATATATATGCAGCTCCCAGCCTCTCTAGGGAGAAATAATTTGGGGAGAATTTCTGTCCATCAGCACTTCCCCATCGAAAAGTCATCATGGAATTCGAGCTATTTTCGATACAAATTCCTCATGGTTGAAACCATGCAACATCATTGCTGGATGGGAAAAATGAAACACAACAATATGCTTATCCTCTGCGCCACCGAAAATGAAAGTTAAAAGTGGTGTGTGAGTCACCGGGCCATCCGGGTTGAACTGCTGCTAGCAATACAGGGTCACTACAGAATATTTTCAACCTTTATTTCGTTTCAATTATTTATATGTATCGGAAAAGCGCTTCAATTTGTATTGATGCTGGGATTGTGTCTCATCTTTCTAATCTAGTTCTTGACTTTGTCTCCGATATCTATCTCTCACCTGGGATGTCGATCTCCCATCTCTATCCCTGATCAATCTCCCATCTCTATCTCATATCAATCTCCCATCTCTATCTCATATCAATCTCCCATCTCTATCCCATATCAATCTCTCATCTCTATCTCATATCAATCTCCCATCTCTATCTCATATCAATCTCCCATCTCTATCCCATATCAATCTCCCATCTCTATCTCATATCAATCTCCCATCTCTATCTCATATCAATCTCCAATCTCTATCTCATATCAATCTCCCATCTCTATCCCATATCAATCTCTCATCTCTATCTCATATCAATCTCCCATCTCTATCCCATATCAATCTCCCATCTCTATCTCATATCAATCTCCCATCTCTATCTCATATCAATCTCCCATCTCTATCTCATATCAATCTCCCATCTCTATCTCATATCAATCTCCCATCTCTATCCCATATCAATCTCCCATCTCTATCTCATATCAATCTCCCATCTCTATCCCATATCAATCTCTCATCTCCATCTCATATCAATCTCTCATCTCTATCTCATATCAATCTCCCATCTCTATCCCATATCAATCTCCCATCTCTATCTCATATCAATCTCCCATCTCTATCCCATATCAATCTCTCATCTCTATCTCATATCAATCTCCCATCTCTATCTCATATCAATCTCCCATCTCTATCCCATATCAATCTCCCATCTCTATCTCATATCAATCTCCCATCTCTATCTCATATCAATCTCCAATCTCTATCTCATATCAATCTCCCATCTCTATCTCATATCAATCTCCAATCTCTATCCCATATCAGTCTCTCATCTCTATCCCATATCAATCTCTCATCTCTACATCATCAATCTCTCATCTCTACATCATCAATCTCTCATCTCTATCCCATATCAATCTCTCATCTCTACATCATCAATCTCTCATCTCTACATCATCAATCTCTCATCTCTATCCCATATCAATCTCTCATCTCTATCCCATATCAATCTCCCATCTCTATCCCATATCAGTCTCTCATCTCTATCCCATATCAATCTCTCATCTCCATCTCATATCAATCTCCCATCTCTATCCCATATCAATCTCTCATCTCCATCTCATATCAATCTCTCATCTCCATCTCATATCAATCTCTCATCTCTATCCCATATCAGTCTCTCATCTCTATCCCATATCAATCTCCCATCTCTATCCCATATCAGTCTCTCATCTCTATCCCATATCAATCTCTCATCTCTACATCATCAATCTCTCATCTCTACATCATCAATCTCTCATCTCTATCCCATATCAATCTCTCATCTCTACATCATCAATCTCTCATCTCTACATCATCAATCTCTCATCTCTATCCCATATCAATCTCTCATCTCTATCCCATATCAATCTCTCATCTCTATCCCATATCAATCTCTCATCTCTATCCCATATCAATCTCTCATCTCTATCCCATATCAATCTCTCATCTCTATCCCATATCAGTCTCTCATCTCTATCCCATATCAATCTCCCATCTCTATCCCATATCAGTCTCTCATCTCTATCCCATATCAATCTCCCATCTCTATCCCATATCAGTCTCTCATCTCTATCCCATATCAATCTCTCATCTCTATCCCATATCAATCTCTCATCTCTATCCCATATCAATCTCTCATCTCCATCTCATATCAATCTCTCATCTCTATCCCATATCAGTCTCTCATCTCTATCCCATATCAATCTCCCATCTCTATCCCATATCAGTCTCTCATCTCTATCCCATATCAATCTCTCATCTCTACATCATCAATCTCTCATCTCTACATCATCAATCTCTCATCTCTATCCCATATCAATCTCTCATCTCTACATCATCAATCTCTCATCTCTACATCATCAATCTCTCATCTCTATCCCATATCAATCTCTCATCTCTATCCCATATCAATCTCTCATCTCTATCCCATATCAATCTCTCATCTCTATCCCATATCAATCTCTCATCTCTATCCCATATCAATCTCTCATCTCTATCCCATATCAGTCTCTCATCTCTATCCCATATCAATCTCCCATCTCTATCCCATATCAGTCTCTCATCTCTATCCCATATCAGTCTCTCATCTCCATCTCATATCAATCTCCCATCTCTATCCCATATCAGTCTCTCATCTCTATCCCATATCAATCTCTCATCTCCATCTCATATCAATCTCTTATCTCCATCTCATATCAATCTCTCATCTCTATCCCATATCAATCTTTCATCTCTACATCATCAATCTCTCATCTCCATCTCATATCAATCTCTCATCTCTATCTCATATCAATCTCTCATCTCTATCTCATATCAATCTCTCATCTCTATCTCATATTAATCTCTCATCTCCATCTCATATTAATCTCTCATCTCCATCTCATATTAATCTCTCATCTCCATCTCATATCAGTCTCCAATCTCGATCTCATATCAGTCTCCAATCTCGATCTCATATCAGTCTCTTATCTCCATCTCATATTAATCTCTCATCTCTATCTCATTTCGATCTCTTAAACCCCATCTCATTATAATCTCAAATCTTTCTACTGCAATAAGCTGAATGTTCGCCAACCAACTGCTCCATCTACTGTACTCAATTAACCTTCATTACACAAGAGCTACAAGTTGCCACACGAGAAAAAAAGCAGTCTTACAGAGCTTCTGCAAGGCAGAAAGAGTTCTGCCAAGTCCGTCTTCCAGTAGCCAACTGGAAATGTATTGATCTCTAGAAGCGAGTAAGTTTGCTCTGGTTGAAGTGTTTCACTGGTTGCTATTCCTCATCTGCCAAGTTAACCCTGTCTTCCTTGCCCGTAAGCAAAAAATTCTCATTCTGCAGAGTTGGGAAAATTCTATTCATAGTCAATTTCTTTAACGCCTCCCCAGCCCCCATCGTTGCACATGCGCTCATGACACCACAGGAAGGGTGAAATTCTAGAGCAAAAAGCAAGCATAAATGTGAGCTGTCAATCAGAAGTATTTGCTACAATCCGATTGGCTATGAATGAGCAAGTGGGCACTGGATGAGGTATGTATGCTAACCTTAGTTGGGAATAGTGAAAGTTCTAGTTCTAATCCCTCTGAAGATAGTCTTGTCCTCAGTTTAGGCGCCATAGAGTCCTCAGTTTAAGCGCCATAGAATCCTCAGTTTAAGCGCCATAGAGTCCTCAGTTTAAGCACCATAGAATCCTCAGTTTAAGCACCATAGAATCCTCAGTTTAAGCGCCATAGAATCCTCAGTTTTAGAGCCATAGAATCCTCAGTTTAAGCACCATAGAATCCTCAGTTTAAGCACCATAGAATCCTCAGTTTAAGCACCATAGAATCCTCAGTTTAAGCACCATAGAATCCTCAGTTTAAGCGCCATAGAATCCTCAGTTTAAGCACCATAGAATCCTCAGTTTAAGCACCATAGAATCCTCAGTTTAAGCACCATAGAATCCTCAGTTTAAGCACCATAGAATCCTCAGTTTAAGCACCATAGAATCCTCAGTTTAGGCGCCATAGAATCCTCAGTTTTAGAGCCATAGAATCCTCAGTTTAGGCGCCATAGAATCCTCAGTTTTAGAGCCATAGAATCCTCAGTTTAGGCACCATAGAATCCTCAGTTTAAGCACCATAGAATCCTCAGTTTAAGCACCATAGAATCCTCAGTTTAAGCGCCATAGAGTCCTCAGTTTAGGAGCCATAGAATCCTCAGTTTTAGAGCCATAGAATTCTCAGTTTAAGCGCCATAGAATCCTCAGTTTAAGCACCATAGAATCCTCAGTTTAGGCGCCATAGAATCCTCAGTTTAAGCGCCATAGAATCCTCAGTTAAAGCACCATAGAATCCTCAGTTTAAGCACCATAGAATCCTCAGTTTAAGCACCATAGAATCCTCAGTTTAAGCACCATAGAATCCTCAGTTTAAGCACCATAGAATCCTCAGTTTAGGCGCCATAGAATCCTCAGTTTTAGAGCCATAGAATCCTCAGTTTAGGCACCATAGAATCCTCAGTTTAAGCACCATAGAATCCTCAGTTTAAGCACCATAGAATCCTCAGTTTAAGCGCCATAGAGTCCTCAGTTTAGGAGCCATAGAATCCTCAGTTTTAGAGCCATAGAATTCTCAGTTTAAGCGCCATAGAATCCTCAGTTTAAGCACCATAGAATCCTCAGTTTAGGCGCCATAGAATCCTCAGTTTAAGCGCCATAGAATCCTCAGTTTAAGCACCATAGAATCCTCAGTTTAAGCACCATAGAATCCTCAGTTTAAGCACCATAGAATCCTCAGTTTAAGCGCCATAGAATCCTCAGTTTAGGCGCCATAGAATCCTCAGTTTAAGCACCATAGAATCCTCAGTTTAAGCACCATAGAATCCTCAGTTTAAGCACCATAGAATCCTCAGTTAAGGCGCCATAGAATCCTCAGTTTAAGCACCATAGAATCCTCAGTTTAAGCGCCATAGAATCCTCAGTTTAAGCACCATAGAATCCTCAGTTTAAGCACCATAGAATCCTCAGTTTAAGCGCCATAGAATCCTCAGTTTAAGCGCCATAGAATCCTCAGTTTAAGCGCCATAGAATCCTCAGTTTAAGCGCCATAGAATCCTCAGTTTAAGCACCATAGAATCCTCAGTTTAAGCACCATAGAATCCTCAGTTAAGGCGCCATAGAATCCTCAGTTTAAGCACCATAGAATCCTCAGTTTAAGCGCCATAGAATCCTCAGTTTAAGCACCATAGAATCCTCAGTTTAAGCACCATAGAATCCTCAGTTTAAGCGCCATAGAATCCTCAGTTTAAGCGCCATAGAATCCTCAGTTTAAGCGCCATAGAATCCTCAGTTTAAGCGCCATAGAATCCTCAGTTTAAGCACCATAGAATCCTCAGTTTAAGCACCATAGAATCCTCAGTTAAGGCGCCATAGAATCCTCAGTTTAAGCACCATAGAATCCTCAGTTTAAGCGCCATAGAATCCTCAGTTTAAGCACCATAGAATCCTCAGTTTAAGCACCATAGAATCCTCAGTTTAAGCGCCATAGAATCCTCAGTTTAAGCGCCATAGAATCCTCAGTTTAAGCGCCATAGAATCCTCAGTTTAAGCGCCATAGAATCCTCAGTTTAGGCGCCATAGAATCCTCAGTTTAAGCACCATAGAATTTTACTGACTACAACCTACAACCAAAGACTTTTCAGTAACTTTATCACTGGATTAAGAAGTCCTTAACTACATCCTTCAACAAGAGCTGAGTTACAACCTGAGTAGCAATGATGCTCACCGAGTCCTGCTGTCTATGGCGCCACCCAGCAAGCGAGCCTGGTGACATTTTCTACTATTGCAAACGCAATTACACGGCTTCCTTTTGTTTGCAACCGTGTTGCTGCTGCTGCTGCCGACAGTCCTGGACATGTCAGCTTTGGGAACTGATGGGACGAGTACAGATGAAAAAAATGTGTTGGGAGAGAGAATAGCAGATGATGAAGAATTTTACCAACTGTAGTTCAGGGGAGGAAATGATGTGGATAGCTATGCAAATAGTTGGAGAATGAATTTTTAGCCAGCAACGGAGAATGAGCTGCGGGAGAGTGCTCAAATATCCTACTCAAAACCTCGGTTTCGTCCCCATATATGGGAGTTGAAGCCTCATTACGTGTCCCCGAGGGTTCTCAACCAATGAGGATCTAGCAGGCCTAGAGGATATTGCCAGTAAGATCTTCTCCGGGTCTTTCACACCATCTGCAGACTGCAGGCAAACCGCTAAACAGATCCGTTGAGTGTCATATTTGCTAGGAAAATAAGCTTTAACCCGATATAGTCTTAGCTGGATCACGGAAATATGTTTATCTATCTGAGCTTTTTTCAACCTATAAGTTGGAGTATCTGACCCACATAGAACAAACGAATTGTACAAAGGCATGAGTTGTGCTTTCTAATTTCTGACACAGTTTCTGCTTTCTAGCACTGGCCGCAGGCCAAGCCAAGCCGCAAGTCAATGTTGGCCGATAAATGCTGAATGCTTGGCCCAGTATCTCACCATCATCCCGCCTGTCTGTCTCGCATTTCATCCCATCCATGCATTTCCTGTGCTTATCTCTGACAATACTCCGCCCAGCGCTATGCCGGCAGCTCTGGCAAGGGCCAGAAACGTCTCCTCCTAGAGGAGAGCCCCGCAGAGGAACAGGCGATGACAAGGCAATCATTGAAGACTGATGGCGAGGCCTGTAGCCGTAGGGTGTGTCAGAGTCTTAACAGCCCAAACAAGATGGACGCAAAGAACGAAAATGGAGAACAAGCATGCAAGAGAGAGAAATGAAGCAGAGCCAGCAGGCTGGGTTCAAGGCCAACAGATTAGATCAACAGGGTTCGATTTATTGGAATCCGGTTTGAGCAGCTGTTGAGATGCATGCAGTGCTCATGCAGTTTGAGTCTATAGCTTAAGCCTTGAGTTCACGGCTCCATCCTCTACTGAATCGTGAGGTCAAGAAAATCTACTGCGCATAAATTAACATTCTGTTGGAAATGTTTCGATGCTTTAACATTTTTATAGAAATTTTTCCTAGATAATGTCTTATGTTAGACACTGGAGTCTCATCTTAGACACTGGAGTCTCATCTTAGACACTGGAGTCTCATCTTAGACACTGGAGTCTCATCTTAGACACTGGAGTCTCATCTTAGACACTGGAGTCTCATCTTAGACACTGGAGTCTCATCTTAGACACTGGAGTCTCATCTTAGACACTGGAGTCTCATCTTAGACACTGGAGTCTCATCTTAGACACTGGAGTCTCATCTTAGACACTGGAGTCTCATCTTAGACACTGGAGTCTCATCTTAGACACTGGAGTCTCATCTTAGACACTGGAGTCTCATCTTAGACACTGGAGTCTCATCTTAGACACTGGAGTCTCATCTTAGACACTGGAGTCTCATCTTAGACACTGGAGTCTCATCTTAGACACTGGAGTCTCATCCTAGACACTGGAGTCTATCCTAGACACTGGAGTCTCATCTTAGACACTGGAGTCTCATCTTAGACACTGGAGTCTCATCTTAGACACTGGAGTCTCATCTTAGACACTGGAGTCTCATCTTAGACATTGGAGTCTCATCTTAGACACTGGAGTCTCATCTTAGACACTGGAGTCTCATCTTAGACACTGGAGTCTCATCTTAGACACTGGAGTCTCATCTTAGACACTGGAGTCTCATCTTAGACACTGGAGTCTAATCTTAGACACTGAGTCTCATCTTAGACACTGGAGTCTCATCTTAGACACTGGAGTCTCATCTTAGACACTGGAGTCTCATCTTAGACACTGGAGTCTCATCTTAGACACTGGAGTCTCATCTTAGACACTGGAGTCTCATCCTAGACACTGGAGTCTCATCTTAGACACTGGAGTCTCATCTTAGACACTGGAGTCTCATCTTAGACACTGGAGTCTCATCTTAGACACTGGAGTCTCATCTTAGACACTGGAGTCTCATCTTAGAGTTTTGTGTTGGCTAGAAGAGTCTCCTGTTGGATAGAAGAGTCTCGTGTTGGATAGAAGAGTCTCGTGTTGGATAGAAGAGTCTCGTGTTGGATAGAAGAGTCTCGTGTTGGATAGAAGAGTCTCGTGTTGGATAGAAAAGTCTCGTGTTGGATAGACGAGTTTCGTGTTGGATAGAAGAGTCTCCTGTTGGATAGAAGAGTCTCCTGTCAGATAGAAGAGTCTCGTGTTGGATAGAAGAGTCTCGTGTTGGATAGAAGAGTCTCGTGTTGGATAGAAGAGTCTCCTGTCAGATAGAAGAGTCTTGTGTTGAATAGAAGAGTCTCCTGTTAGATAGAAGAGTTTCGTGTTGGATAGAAGAGTCTCCTGTTGGATAGAAGAGTCTCCTGTTGGATAGAAGAGTCTCGTGTTGGATAGAAGAGTCTCGTGTTGGATAGAAGAGTCTCCTGTTGGATAGAAGAGTCTCTTGTTGGATAGAAGAGTCTCGTGGTGGATAGAAGAGTATCGTGTTGGATAGACGAGTCTCATAACTGACAAAGTCACCCTGTCAGCACAAATATAAATAATGCTTATTAAACCTCAATAGCAGCAGTGGAACGTATAGAATAGAAAGTATAGAATTTCTACAAAAAACAAGTTCGCAAAAAATTGGAAAACCGCGTGCACTCCGAACAAAATGAATGCAGACCCACGCTTGCATATTTTACACTGCAATTGAACAGTCTTAAGCCTGTTTTCACGCCACTCATTAGAGTTTTACAGTCTCCCACTTTTCGCGTCCTGTCCCAGTTTTCAGCCCGAGTATGTTTGCAGTCTAGCAGCACTTACCCGTTCCTCAGCTGCTGGTTCACGCCCAGTCTGTTACGCGACTTCGATGATCCAATTAGATATTCTAGAATTTGAAATAGAAAACCATCATTACGCTGGGAAAAATTTGCTAAGAGTTTTACTATATATGCTACTGGTGCTAAGTAGAATGTAGCGCTAGTAGTTATACGAGAGGTCGAAAAACACTGGCCCGCGGGCCAGCGAAGCCCCCCTATCCGGCCATTGAGTCCTTCGAAAATTCACAATAGCAATCCGGCCTGCTCTCTCCTCTCCCTTCTCTCTCTCTCCTCCCTCCTCTTTACGAGTACTTTTCTCTCTAATCTCCTCTTCTCTCTCCTCTACGAGTACTTTTCTCTCTAATCTCCTCTTCTCTCTCCTCTACGAGTACTTTTCTCTCTAATCTCCTCTCTCCTCTCTACGAGTACTCTTCTCTCTAATCTCCTCTCTCCTCTCTACGAGTACTCTTCTCTCTAATCTCCTCTCTCCTCTCTCCTCTCTACGAGTACTCTTCTCTCTAATCTCCTCTTCTCTCTCCTCTATGAGTACTTTTCTCTCTAATCTCCTCTCTCCTCTCTCCTCTCTACGAGTACTCTTCTCTCTAATCTCCTCTTCTCTCTCCTCTATGAGTACTTTTCTTTCTAATCTCCTCTCCTCTCTCTTCTACGAGTATTCTTCTCTCCAATCTCATCTCCTCTCTCCTCTCTACAAGTACTCTTCTCTCTAATCTCCTCTCTTCTCTTTACGAGTACTCTTCTCTCTAATCTCCTCTCTTCTCTTTACGAGTACTCTTCTCTCTAATCTCCTCTTCTCTCTCCTCTCTACGAGTACTCTTCTCTCTAATCTCCTCTTCTCTCTCCCCTCTACGAGTACTCTTCTCTCTAATCTCCTCTTCTTTCTCCTCTCTACGAGTACTCTTCTCTCTAATCTCCTCTTCTCTCTCCTCTCTATGAGTACTCTTCTCTCTAATCTCCTCCTCTCTCCTCTCTACAGAACTCTTCTCTCTAATCTCCTCTTCTCTCTCCTCTCTACGAGTACTCTTCTCTCTAATCTCCTCTCCTCTCTCCTCTCTAATCTCCTCTCTCCTCTCTCCTCTTTTCTCCTTCCTCCACTCTCCTCTATTCTCTCCTCGTTCTTATCTTTTATCTCTGTTCTCTCATCTCATATCTTATCTCATCTCCTGTCTCACATCTCCTCTCTTCTCTCTTCTCTCTCATTTGCTCTCTTATCTCGGTCGCAGCCATCAGCTAGATTCTTCATCTGGCTCTTGACGTTAAAATTTTTTGCAACCCCCGACTGCATTAAACGAATCGTTAATGCAAGATGAAAAATATTTGGTCGTCTCCTCTTTGGTCGAAATTTAGTCTCAATTTCTACTTCAATGTTTACGAAACACTGAGTGAATTGGAAGGCCAGCAAAATAAAGCTTAACATGTACTTTTTACCATTTAATAATTGGTCAAGAAGTTGACCTTTGGAGTCTCATGCTCCTTCATTCATTCAGCTTCATCACTTAGACAAATAGAAGTATATAAAGTAGAATTGAGAAAACCGGAACTCAAGCAAATGGAACTATTAAGAAAGGCAACTAAGAGCGTTGTGCTTCCCGCGGCGCTCTGATGCGCCAGCGGCCCAGGCTCGATTCCAAGTTCAGTCACATTAATTTGGAGCAAAATTGGAATCTCGGCTTGGCTCTGCTCGTGAAATTAACGGCCTTGAAGGCCAACCCCCAAGGCACAGTAAAGTGTACATGCCGAACGATAAATAAAGTTAGGGCCGCTGTACACTCCTGTGTGAGTGTGTGCCTGTGCGTATGACTGCGTACGTATCCGCGCGCTTGTGTGCCTGCTCAAGGGGGGGGGGTTCACAAGATCGAAATTTCACAACTTAGAAAACTACTGCATAGTTCTTGTTATATTAAGTTTTCGACGTTGCGAAATTTCGACCTTAGGAAGTCTCTTGCTAAAGTTTTCGGTGTTGTGAAATTTCCACCTTGTGAAGTTTCGACCTTGTGAAAGTGTCTGCCATTTAAGTTTTCGACGTTGTGAAATTTCGACCTTGTGAAAGCACACCGCTCAGGGGAGTCTAATCTAAAAAAGTCATCACAGACAAGCGTGTTACGGTACAAGGCCATCTTGATCTTCATCACAGGACTTACAGTCTTGACTAAAAAGAGACACTTCAAGTATTAACGATATCAACGCTATTAATAGCTCATTTCTGGTCGAAATTTCAGTTTGGATAAGTTTACCACTTCGAAAGGGGTATAAGCTTCATTCCTTCGTTATTACTGTCCTAAAAGAAAAACATGGAAACTACGTCAACGCATCGTAAAAACTGTAACACAAAACCACCGCCAGACCAATCAGCCCATGTGGTGGTGGCGGTACTGCATCTGCAAGCGCTGGAATGAGAATCGCTCGCGGATCCCCTTCACCAGTTGCTAAATTCCTGTCTCCACTCCCACTAAATGAGAAAAGCAGTTTTTTTATCCCGTGGCCATAGTCGTACACTGCCCGGAAAAACCTTTCTGCCGAGCGTCCGCACGTCACAGAGGCCCACCCTGACCGGCTCTCTGACCCAATGGATTGATGGGATTTCACATGTAGATGGAAATTTCTGCATTTAAGCCACAGCAATCCAGTCGCGATTGTTTCTGAAACTGTTTATAATGAGTTCCACTGGAGTCTCAAGTTAAACACTGGAGTCTCCTGATAGACACTGGAGTCTACTGTTAGACACTAGTCTCATGTTAGACAGAAGAGTCTCATGCTAGACAGAAGAGTCTCATGTTAGACAGAAGTCTCATGTTAGACAGAAGAGTCTCATGTTAGACAGAAGAGTCTCATGCTAGACAGAAGAGTCTCATGTTAGACAGAAGTCTCATGTTAGACAGAAGAGTCTCATGTTAGACACTGTAGTCTCATGTTAGACAGAAGAGTCTCATGTTAGACAGAAGAGTCTCATGCTAGACAGAAGAGTCTCATGTTAGACAGAAGTCTCATGTTAGACAGAAGAGTCTCATGTTAGACAGAAGAGTCTCATGTTAGACACTGTAGTCTCATGTTAGACAGAAGAGTCTCATGTTAGACACCGGAGTCTCATGTTAGACACTGGAGTCTCATGTTAGACACTGTAGTCTCATGTTAGACACTGGAGTCTCATGTTAGACAGAAGAGTCTCATGTTAGACACTGTAGTCTCATGTTAGACAGATGAGTCTCATGTTAGACAGAAGAGTCTCATGTTAGACAGAAGAGTCTCATGTTAGACACTGTAGTCTCATGTTAGACACCGGAGTCTCATGTTAGACACTGGAGTCTCATGTTAGACACTGGAGTCTCATGTTAGACACGTAGTCTCATATTAGACAGATGAGTCTCATGTTAGACAGAAGAGTCTCATGTTAGACAGAAGAGTCTCATGTTAGACAGAAGAGTCTCATGCTAGACACTGGAGTCTCATGTTAGACACTGGAGTCTCATGTTAGACAGAAGAGTCTCATGTTAGACAGAAGAGTCTCATGTTAGACACTGGAGTCTCATGTTAGACAGAAGAGTCTCATGTTAGACAGAAGAGTCTCATGTTAGACAGAAGAGTCTCATGTTAGACAGAAGAGTCTCATGTTAGACAGAAGAGTCTCATGTTAGACAGAAGAGTCTCATGTTAGACAGAAGAGTCTCATGTTAGACAGAAGAGTCTCATGTTAGACACTGGAGTCTCATGTTAGACACTGGAGTCTCATGTTAGACAGAAGAGTCTCATGTTAGACACTGGAGTCTCATGTTAGACAGAAGAGTCTCATGTTAGACACTGGAGTCTCATGTTAGACAGAAGAGTCTCATGTTAGACAAAGATGTCTCATGTTAGACACTGGAGTCTCATGTTAGACACTGGAGTCTCATGTTAGACACTGGAGTCTCATGTTAGACAGAAGAGTCTCATGTTAGACAGAAGAGTCTCATGTTAGACAGAAGAGTCTCATGTTAGACACTGTAGTCTCATGCTAGACACTGGAGTCTCATGTTAGACACTGTAGTCTCATGTTAGACAGAAGAGTCTCATGTTAGACAGAAGAGTCTCATGCTAGACAGAAGAGTCTCATGTTAGACAGAAGAGTCTCATGCTAGACAGAAGAGTCTCATGTTAGAAAGAAGAGTCTCATGTTAGACAGAAGAGTCTCATGTTAGACAGAAGAGTCTCATGTTAGACACTGGAGTCTCATGTTAGACACTGTAGTCTCATGTTAGACAGAAGAGTTTCATGTTAGACACTGTAGTCTCATGTTAGACAGAAGAGTCTCATGTTAGACACTGTAGTCTCATGTTAGACAGAAGAGTCTCATGTTAGACACTGTAGTCTCATGTTAGACAGAAGAGTCTCATGTTAGACACTGTAGTCTCATGTTAGACAGAAGAGTCTCATGTTAGACACTGTAGTCTCATGTTAGACAGAAGAGTCTCATGTTAGACACTGTAGTCTCATGTTAGACAGAAGAGTCTCATGTTAGACAGAAGAGTCTCATGTTAGACAGAAGAGTTTCATGTTAGACACTGTAGTCTCATGTTAGACAGAAGAGTCTCATGTTAGACACTGTAGTCTCATGTTAGACAGAAGAGTCTCATGTTAGACACTGTAGTCTCATGTTAGACAGAAGAGTCTCATGTTAGACAGAAGAGTCTCATGTTAGACAGAAGAGTTTCATGTTAGACACTGTAGTCTCATGTTAGACAGAAGAGTCTCATGTTAGACACTGTAGTCTCATGTTAGACAGAAGAGTCTCATGTTAGACACTGTAGTCTCATGTTAGACAGAAGAGTCTCATGTTAGACAGAAGAGTCTCATGTTAGACAGAAGAGTTTCATGTTAGACACTGTAGTCTCATGTTAGACAGAAGAGTCTCATGTTAGACACTGTAGTCTCATGTTAGACAGAAGAGTCTCATGTTAGACACTGTAGTCTCATGTTAGACAGAAGAGTCTCATGTTAGACAGAAGAGTCTCATGTTAGACAGAAGAGTTTCATGTTAGACACTGTAGTCTCATGTTAGACAGAAGAGTCTCATGTTAGACACTGTAGTCTCATGTTAGACAGAAGAGTCTCATGTTAGACACTGTAGTCTCATGTTAGACAGAAGAGTCTCATGTTAGACAGAAGAGTCTCATGTTAGACACTGTAGTCTCATGTTAGACAGAAGAGTCTCATGTTAGACACTGTAGTCTCATGTTAGACAGAAGAGTCTCATGTTAGACAGAAGAGTCTCATGTTAGACAGAAGAGTTTCATGTTAGACACTGTAGTCTCATGTTAGACAGAAGAGTCTCATGTTAGACACTGTAGTCTCATGTTAGACAGAAGAGTCTCATGTTAGACACTGTAGTCTCATGTTAGACAGAAGAGTCTCATGTTAGACAGAAGAGTCTCATGTTAGACACTGGAGTCTCATGTTAGACAGAAGAGTCTCATGTTAGACAGAAGAGTCTCATGTTAGACACTGGAGTCTCATGTTAGACAGAAGATTCTCATGCCATGTTAGAGATAATGTAAACTCTGCACTTTTTGAAAGCCCCAGTGACCAAATATCGTTTACCAGATCTATCGGAATCTAGAGGTTGATTCGGTGCGGCCTCCCAGTAACCAAGCTGAAATAAATGTTAAGCATGGAGTCATATTTTCTGTTTCCAAGCACGATCTGCTAGGAGATTAAAGCACATATTTTATTATTGCACTAAAATTTGCCATTTAATCTCGATTTTCCTTTTTTTTAACCATTTCAAGCATTGCAGCGACTAAAAATGCACTTTTCACATTCCAATGCACCATTTAAAGTCTGATTTTCGGTAACAGCTTCAGGGCAGGACCGCCTTTCTGAAAAGCCCTCTGCAGCTGCATAACAAATATTTGCGGGTAGTTTATATTACCAGCATGATAATATATCTGACCGAAATTTTCAAAGCACACAAGGACAGAGACTGTCTGAAAACATGGCTAAATCCAGTATTGACCACAGAGCCTCGTAACTCAGTTGATGTCTTCCGTTTGTATGTTTAGTTTCTCTGTTACATTTTTTCACATTCTATCTTCATGATCTATGCTTATACATGCTAGGCTCGCAGTCAGTTTTTGCTTTCCTGGTTACTTTTTGGTTATTAATAATTAATAACTGCATACTTTGATGCGTCCTTTGGTTGGAATTGTATCGTTTATCGCAACTTTTTATACTACTTTTCCTACTCAAACATAACTGATTCTCTACCATTATTCACTCTAATTCTTCACTTCCCCACTCTACCTCTCCCGTTCTCCACTCTACTTCTTCCTTTCGCCACTCTATTTCTTCCTTTCGCCACTCTACTTCTTCCTTTCGCCACTCTACTTCTTCCTTTCGCCACTCTACTTCTTCCTTTCGCCACTCTACTTCTTCCTTTCGCCACTCTACTTCTTCCTTTCGCCACTCTACTTCTTCCTTTCGCCACTCTACTTCTTCCTTTCGCCACTCTACTTCTTCCTTTCGCCACTCTACTTCTTCCTTTCGACACTCTACTTCTTCCTTTTGCCACTCTACTTCTTCCTTTCGCCACTCTACTTCTTCCTTTCGCCACTCTACTTCTCCTTTTCGCCACTCTACTTCTCCCTTTCGCCACTCTACTTCTTCCTTTCGCCACTCTACTTCTTCCTTTCGCCACTCTACTTCTTCCTTTCGCCACTCTACTTCTCCCTTTCGCCACTCTACTTCTTCCTTTCGCCACTCTACTTCTTCCTTTCGCCACTCTACTTCTTCCTTTCGCCACTCTACTTCTTCCTTTCGCCACTCTACTTCTTCCTTTCGCCACTCTACTTCTTCCTTTCGCCACTCTACTTCTTCCTTTCGCCACTCTACTTCTTCCTTTCGCCACTCTACTTCTTCCTTTCGCCACTCTACTTCTTCCTTTCGCCACTCTACTTCTCCCTTTCGCCACTCTACTTCTTCCTTTCGCCACTCTACTTCTTCCTTTCGCCACTCTACTTCTTCCTTTCGCCACTCTACTTCTTCCTTTCGCCACTCTACTTCTTCCTTTCGCCACTCTACTTCTCCCTTTCGCCACTCTACTTCTTCCTTTCGCCACTCTACTTCTTCCTTTCGCCACTCTACTTCTTCCTTTCGCCACTCTACTTCTTCCTTTCGCCACTCTACTTCTCCTTTTCGCCACTCTATTTCTCTCTCTCCTTCACCACTCTACTTCTCCTTTTCGCCACTCTATTTCTCTCTCCTTCACCACTCTACTTCATCTACTTCATCACCACTCTACTTCTCCTTTTCGCCACTCTACTTCTCTCTCTCCTTCGTCACTCTACTTCTCCTTTTCTACTTCTACTACTTCTACTTCTCTCTCCTCACCACTCTACTTTTCCTTTTCGCCACTCTACTTTTATCTCTTTCTACACTCCACCTCTCCTTCTCCAACCTACATCTAGCCTTCACCACTCTACTTCTCTCCCCTTCTCCACTCTACCTCTCTCTCGCATTATCCACTTCTCTGTATTTCTCAACTCTAATTCATAATTTTTTCCTACACAGTTATAAAAAGTACAATTTCAAAATGCTAATGATACGCTAAACGCTATGCATTACTATATTCTATATTAAGACAACATTAGAGAATAAATCAAATTTACTGGAATAGTTAAGTAGATGAGACTGACCAACTTTATATTTCATCGGTAGAAACACAAAAATCTCTACCGTTAAAAGATGGCAATCGCACCAAGGCCGTAAACAGTCGAACCCCATGAGAAATTTATTTAACAACCAAATGTTGCTTAAAAGTGCATTATAGCGAGCTCGAAATGGATCTCTTGCCTTCTGCTATTATGGCGATTATATGAAGTTTTTCAATTTTTTTCTCAGCGTACAAACTCTATACCAATACGCGACTGTTACGTCTTTAAACCATGGTAAATATTCATAGCGGTCCTTGGTCAAAAAAATTTGATTGGACTTGCTTTTGTTGTTGGACTTGCAAGACTTGGTTCTCTGCTTGTGTGTGTGGGGTTTATTGCACAATATTTTAAGTCATCCGCCGCAGCTGACCCCCCGCTGGTGTACAATAAAATATTTTAATGATCAGCAGCTGCCACCCTGTTATAATTGGTGTTTGCTGATAGCAATTAAAATATCTAATAGCTAACATGCGTGCCCATGGCCCATGCACTGGGTCGCGCTGCTAAACTGGCTGTATGGTAAATTGGCACAGCTGCGGCAGATGAGATGACAGAGAGACACAGAGAATGAGAATGAGAGAGAGAGAGAGAGAGAGAGAGAGAGAGAGAGAGAGAGAGAGAGAGAGAGAGAGAGAGAGAGAGAGAGAGAGAGAGAGAGAGAGAGAGAGAGAGAGAGAGAGAGAGAGAGAGACGGGAGAGTGAGAACCAGCAAGATTGGGATATACGAGAATAATTATAGTGAACAGTAAGCAGCAGAAATGTAAAATACAGTACGCGTTAACAGCCAGTGGGATAACAGACAGTGGGATAACAGGGAGTTTACAGACAGGGAGACAACAGACAGTGAGACAACAGACACTGAGTTAACAGACAGGGAGACAACAGACAGGGAAATAACAGACAGGGAGATAACAGATAGGGAAATAACAGACAGGGAGATAACAGACACTGAGTTAACAGACAGGGAGACAACAGACACTGAGATAACAGACAGGGAGACAACAGACAGTGAGACAACAGACAGAGAGACAACAGACAGGGAAATAACAGACAGGGAGATAACAGACAGGGAAATAACAGACAGAGAGATAACAGATAGGGAAATAACAGACACTGAGTTAACAGACAGGGAGACAACAGACACTGAGATAACAGACAGGGAGACAACAGACAGTGAGACAACAGACAGTGAGACAACAGACAGGGAAATAACAGACAGGGAGATAACAGATAGGGAAATAACAGACAGGGAGATAACAGATAGGGAAATAACAGACACTGAGTTAAAAGACACGGAGATAACAGACACTGAGTTAACAGACAGGGAGACAACAGACACGGAGATAACAGACACTGAGTTAACAGACAGGGAGATAACAGACAGGGAGATAACAGACAGGGAAATAACAGACAGGGAGACAACAGACACTGAGATAACAGACAGGGAGACAACAGACAGTGAGACAACAGACAGTGAGACAACAGACAGGGAAATAACAGACAGGGAGATAACAGACAGGGAAATAACAGACACTGAGTTAAAAGACACGGAGATAACAGACACTGAGTTAAAAGACACGGAGATAACAGACACTGAGTTAACAGACAGGGAGACAACAGACACGGAGATAACAGACACTGAGTTAACAGACAGGGAGACAACAGACACGGAGATAACAGACACTGAGTTAACAGACAGGGAGACAACAGACACGGAGATAACAGACACTGAGTTAACAGACAGGGAGATAACAGACAGGGAAATAACAGACAGTGAGACAACAGACAGGGAAATAACAGACAGGGAGATAACAGATAGGGAAATAACAGACACTGAGTTAACAGACAGGGAGATAACAGACACTGAGCTAACAGACAGGGAGATGACAGGCATTGAAATAACAGAGGGTGATCGAGTTCTGCTTGGACAACAAGTTAAAAGCCGAAAAATCTTGTCGACAACAAACCTCCGAAACTGAGAATGAAAAGAACCCCCGAAAATAAATGGAATAATAACTCACTTCTCTGCTGAGTACCGGATAAACTACTCAGCAATCGGTGCACTACAGCGAGATCGTTTCTCTGCACAGCGGAGATCAGATCTCGGATAGGATCGGCACTGGCTGCCAGCTGAGGACACGGCGGTTTCTGTTGCTGTTGCTGATGCTGATGTCGCAAAGTTGCTGCCGAACCGGCAACATTCGAAGCGGCCATTGCGCTGATACCCGACGAGAGCGACACGCCGCGTCTGAGACCCGCAGAGGATGAAGCGTCGCTAGTGGAAACTGGCTGATTGGTTGCTGGATGCTGCTTGGGAGCGTGGGCGAATGTTCTAACTTGACTCGACGGGTCAGTCGGGTTCCAGTAAGGCGGCGCTGTCGGCGGCGGCGGTTGCGTCGACGGCTGTTTCTGAGGCTGAGCGGCAGCGTCTGACTGCTGCCGTTGCTGCTGGTGAGGCAGAGTCGGACATCTCAGCTGAGCTCTGTCCGACGATGCAGAGCGTCTCAGACGGTAAAGCAGTGGCATACGCGCAATAATTGTCTAGTTCGGTAGCCTTGTAGTTTTGCGTCCAACTGTGGACAAGAGCAGCGGAGGCCGGCAGATATATTATACACAGCTGGGCGTATCGTTCTTAGCCAATCGCGTCAGTCTTGGAGGCCGGCATGCATTGGAACCAGCGACCGCCTAGGGAGACTTGTACGTGTAGATAGAGAAAGTTGAGACTTGGGGAGGGTGGCCAGGAGGGAGGGAGCGGTCGGGGGGAACAGAAATGCAATTTTGGGAAACGCCGGTTCCTCAGAGGCATTCGCGGGGGGTATCGCTTCTTCTATCCTTGCCCTGCCCTCAATTATCTTTCACCTTTTCAAGACAGAAAAAAGGTGTGCCGTGCTGAGGGGGGCATTGAACGGGCGCACACGTATAGAGAGAATGAAGACAAAAACTTTGCCGGCTTGTAGCACCTGGCTTACCTGCCTTAATCTCGACAATGATTAATAATTGCCAGGCTAAAAGCAAGAAGCTGGCTTCACTGCTGCGAACCGTAATACCGCGTGAATCACGCCACCACCGCGATTCAAGTTCGGGGTTAGGGTCTGGGCCGATCGAATACACAGGGGTGCAGGTCGGTGCAAGTCATCGGTTAGTATTTGAAGCTGAATAAGATATGATACAATTAGATGGTGAATCATCAGATCTCGATTCCCAGGGTTTAATCACGCCATCATCGAGGCTTTATCATAACTAGGATAAAGATTCTGGTGGATAACGCGCTGCCATCTACTAAACCTGGTGGAAACACAGAAAAAGCAAAAGTACTCTGTATTCTTAGATTCTTAGTAACTAGTAGAATGCAGTGCATCAAATCGAGTTTTGAGAGATATTGACAACCTTGGAGTCGAGAAATACTCTTCTGAAAGCATGCATACACCCCGATTCCAGGGGGTCAACAAATGGAAGCGTTACGACTCTCTAGCCATAACTCTCCACTCTCTCCTCCCCAGCCTAAGCCAGGGTCTTGTGGCGCAAATTGCGTGACCCAAAGTTGAGACAAGAACCGAAAGCCATGTGTAAATTGCTTAACTTAAGGCTGGGTTCTGACTCTGAGAATTAAAGTTGACCACTGGTTTCGAGTTTGTACAATTTCACTCCGCTAACAAAGTCGACAAACCTGAATCGAAGTCGATAAGCTGTAGACAGCTTCGTGTGATTACCATAATAACATCGGGCTTCGATTCCCGATCCCACTGGAACAATTTGTGTCCTTGAGCAAGACAATTAACTCTGCGTTGCTTTAGTTCATTCAGCTGTAAAATGGGTGCCAGCATTAGCTGGGGTAATTGAGGATGTGTGTGACGACCCCCCCCCCCCAGTCCTTGGACTGAATAGCTGCGGCTGAGCTGTCGGTTGCACATCTGCCTATTAGGTCAGGTGTAATCAAATTTTGTAATAAAAGAAACTGAAAATGATAAAATAAAGGTTTGGACCTTCGTATGATTATATCACCAACTGACCAACTTTGTCGGCCAAAGTGAAACAGCCAGCAGTGCAGTTCCAAAACTACGAATATAGAGCGCATGTGTACATGTCAGCTGAGCAGCTTTAGATCAGACACGAGGGACAAGCTTAAACCGAAATTAATTATAGATTATTAGAATAGAAAAAATGCATTTCTATAGCACTGTCTGATTGGCAAAAAGCAATCAATCACTTTCCATAGCGGTGACAGCTGCTGCAGGATTTGGATTAGGCTAATTCTTCATATTTGTACGCGTACATGCCAACTGTATAACACAGTTAGTCGGAATCCACTCTCTCGCCTAAAAGTGTTGGGAAGTTGAATTGCTTTGAGACAAACACGCGCTTGCCAGCAGTATAGTGTCGCTCAGCTCAAATCGACCCGTGCAATGGAAAGTGAGCTGAACATTCTACAAAAACCCGCACATTACAGTAGCTAGAGACACATACGAGCTAAGCGCATACATAGAGTCTTTTGGACAGAAAGGGCGACAAGGTCGCTTGAAACTGGCTTGTGACTGACTGCAATGTCCAGCCAGTCAGAGTTCAATATACAGTAAGCATGCGTCATGGTTGAAGCTTTTTTTTAACAAAAAACACACTTTTCCTAGCCCAATTTACCAAAGCTCATATGATTCATAATTCTCTCCTCAAGTCTCAATCGCCCTCTCGCCCTACCCACCCTCATTCTATGCTTACTCCGTCTCTACATGTAAGCCAGCCAACCCCTCCAATTTCCCTGTCTCTTCCCACTTTTCCCCCAGCCCCCACCCGGACAACATACAGTTTTCCGCACTGCTACACTGCATTGGCCAACCCCATTAGGCTACCCCATCGCCCCCTTCACACGTGCATTTACTAATTCTTTACCTGCTCTAAGCAGCACAACAAAAGAGAGACTTGTGCTTCTCTGTTAGACTTGCTAGCAAAAGAGGAAGGAGAAAGAAAGAAGTGTATAGTCATAGTCAGCATTGACTCCGCCCATGCTTATTATAAGCCACACGTAATGCAGTTAGGAAGCATGTTTCAGCCAGCTATGAGAAAGCTAAAGTGCCAGGATAATTTTAGCTAGTTCCATCACATCACGTCTGACTCCGACGACTGATGCTGACAAAAAAATCGTCCAGACTGACACTTCAACTCAACTCCATTCTCACTCTGCTCATGTTTAACCAGCCTCTTCAGCAGCATCAGCCACTTCTGCACTTTATTAACCCTAGCAAGCCAGTGCAAGTAACGATTCAGCAAAAGTGCTCTATAGTGCTTTAACTCAAGGCCGGACTACTAGGGTGGACAATGGAACTGTGTGGTACATGAATAACTACCAATTAGCTACCACTTGTTGCATGACTATTTTTGACAAGCAGAAGACTCTAACAAAAGGAGAAGGCAGTTCTTTTCTTTTTAAAACAAGAAAACTCTCTTAACAAGCGCTTTCTTAGAAATATGTTTCACTAGTTAGTGAGTAGCTATTCTTGGCAAAGCAGTTTCAGTAGAAGCACTTTGTTGAGTCTTGAATGAGCAAACTAGTGGCTATGCATTTAGTCTTACCCTTCATTAACTTACGCGTCTCAATCGTCTCTATTGTATTTTATTTTTTAGGCAATTAAAATTAATTTTCATCTACCAACTGCAGATGATGTAACTGTTGCTTGTTTAAATAATTTTCTGTCATTTACCTGTGAACATTGTCGCCTTGATACAGTTCACATGCATTATATAGAATATCAAGGTCACAACAAACCTACCAGGGTACTTTTCTATAGAAACTACTGGTTTGTGAACTGAATTACTTAATTAATTAATTGGCTTATGCATGCCCTAATGGCCAGATGTGCAACCGACAGCTCAGCCGCAGCTATTGCGCAGCGCATCTGAAGGCTGCGTACGGCTGTTCAGTCCAAGGACTGGGGGGGGGGGGTCGCCACACATCCTCAATTACCCCAGCTAATGCTGGCACCCATTTTACAGCTGGGTGAACTGCAGCAATGCAGAGTTATGTGTCTTGCTCAAGGACACAAATTGTTCCAGTGGGATCGGGAATCGAACCCCTGACCTTCAGTCATAAGTGCGACGCTCTAACCACTAGGCTACATCTCTGCTGAATGAGCGTCTTGAGTTAATCGGTGGATTGGTCGAATAGACTTCCCGACTAATCCAGCTAATTAAACCATGTGATAACATTTTGACCTTTGTACCTAATTATCGATTTTCTCTTGATTCTAAACTCATTTGACCTGTCATATAATATAATTCCCTGTAATTTTTCTCAACCAACTGTTTTGACTCCCTAATCATCAAACTCTTTCTCACATCGCTAATAAATTATGCCAAATATGTACGGCTCAATTCTCTCTCCTCAGTTAACCCCAGTAAGAAAGACTGGCTAACCAAGCTCATATACAAAACAGAACGATACAGTTGAATGCAGCATTGCAATCTCCCAGTGATGAATTAACTAATTATCATTTCTTCCCCCATTCTCAATGTCAGCTATACTAATGGCTGACAGGCCTGGCTCTATAATTATATGTGCACTTTCAACAGTGCGTATCACTGCGACTTGGCTTGGTTAAATTAATAACAGTCTATTTCAGCACACCTAATCTTGGTTGGAAAACCGAAAGATGCTCGCTGATTGAGTTGACTGAATATGGAATATTGTCAACGAAGTCAAAGTGATTTTATATCGCTCTTCTTATCAACCAATATGTAGCATTTATCTAGTTGAAAAGAATGAAATTAAATGGCTAGATAAAGACTGAGAGATAGATTGACAGGCGGAGAGACAGACAGACAGACAGACAGACAGACAGACAGACAGAAAGACAGACAGACAGACAGAAAGACAGACAGACAGACAGACAGACAGACAGACAGACAGACAGACAGACAGACAGATAGAAAGACAGACAGACAGACAGAGACAGACAGACAGACAGACAGACAGATAGAAAGACAGACAGACAGGCAGATAGAAAGACAGACAGATAGGCAGATAGAAAGACAGACAGACAGACACTAAGACAGAGACAGACAAACAGACAGAGACAGGCAGACAGACAGACAGACAGACAGGCAGGCAGACAGACAGACAGACATACAGACAGACAGACAGACAGACAGACAGACAGACAGACAGACAGACAGACAGACAGACAGACAGACAGACAGACAGACAGACAGACAGACAGACAGACAGACAGACAGACAGACAGACAGACAGACAGACAGACAGACAGACAGACAGACAGACGATATGTATAGAAAATGGAGATCAGAATCAGATTCAATAGACGCGCTGTCCTCAAGGCAAGAAGAAGTGGTGCAAACTGAATCACAAAAAAGGCCCGGCTTTGCACTCTGCTTGCTGGGGATTTTAGGGATTTTATGGAATGGCGGCAAGTTTCATTTGATGATCGGACTGGCTTGGCAGGAAATCAACACACAGCGACGATATCGCTACCCAAATGCGACACTCTCCACTGCTGAAGTGGATTCTCAGGCCTGACCCTGAGAGCCCGGCGCTCAAGTGGCAACTGGACGCGAAGAATTTGAGCAGGGAAGAGAGAGGCAGACGGAGAATGAGAAAAGACAGCCGAGGATCCCAAATTCAGGGCATGAGGGGGCGGATTCGTTATGTTCAAGGAGTTAAGGAAGTAAGGTCGCGAGACGGGACCCCTGATTGAAGCCTCCCATAAGTTTTTTTTCTCTCTCTCTTCATTTCTCGTTGACCCTCTCCTCGCTTGGGCGTGGTTGGCAGAGCAGCTTATGTGACCGACGAGTCACCGTTCAACGATCCAATATTGCGCTCACTCCACTTCTAATGATGAGGTCGCATGCAGTGGCTTACTATTATTACTATTACTATTATTATTATTATTGAGACCTGCCCACTCTAAAAAAATTCCTGACGCAGTCTGTCCAGCCCGCTTCCCCGGATGTGGGCGAGGCTCTCGCTCTGTAACGGTCAGCCTATAACTAACTGTGATTCGCCATGCTATAAGAGGAAGACTTCCCTTCTCTCCCGAGACGCGGCTGCACGTTGCGGATCTCGTGATGGGCATTCATTAGCAACCTGGGACTGAGAGACAGACAGACAGACAGGACCCATGTGGATGTGAGAACGCATCTGTTCTATTCTTTCTCTATAAATGAATCTATTGTAAATAATGCATCATCGCGACCTCTGACAGACTGCTAGAGCAACTGAACAGATTCGGTGGGTTGCTACGATAAGTTGAGATGCTCAGGTGCCAGCGGACCGGAATGCCCCCCCCCGAATCTCTTATTTTTAAACTTTAAAACATTTTTCACCTATCTAATTAAACTTATGAATATAATCAAGCCGCATCTTGCAGTGTACCGATAAATATGGAAAACAAAATAACACCATCTATTGATTATATATTCGTCATCGAATCAATGAGATCTGTATAGGATAGAAAAAGCACTACCTGCAGATTAGTCATCCAGCCGTCATCAGATGGGGCATTGCAGACACACTGCGTGTGGCTTTAGTGGAAAAATATTGATAGCCAAGCAAAGATAAAGGAGAAGCGAGGGAGGCGACGGATAGGCAGACAGGCGGACAGACAGTAGTATCCTTGGAATCCCAAATCTGATCAAGATGGAGATTCAGTTTCCTCTACCTGCCCATCTCGAGAGGGGGGTGACCCATCATCTATCCCTCCGCCTCAAAGCGAATGCCTTCAAAGTTATTTCTAGATAGATGGATATTTATCTAATACTGTATTACATAAGGCTTCCGGATGCGACTTTAACTGCATCGATATTATAAAAATAACACAGCATTTTACACACTAGCTCGTATATACAATTTTTTTATTTTTCTATACTATAATTGTAAGCAGGATATACAACGCTAACTATATTTTTTAAAATGCTGATAAATGGACAAGATTTCATCACTACTACTGATGACTTTTTAGTGTGAAGGGAAAGTCAATACAGAAAAATATCTTCTTTAATCAATAATTTTTTTCAGAATAGTGAAAAAGTTAAGAATGAAGGGCTAGTGTGTGGGAAGTAAGGGGGCTGGGAGGTAGATAAATGATGGATAGTTAAAGAGGAGGAAGAGGGGAGAGGGAGAGAGGAAGAGAGGGAGACAAAGAAGGTGAAGGAGAGAGAGAGAAATTAGAAGGGAGACAAAGTAAGAGAGACGGGGAGATAGAGAGCGGAGAAGAGAGAGGGAGAGGGGAAGTGAAGAGGGGAGGGGAGAAGTGTAAAGGGGAGAGGGAGAAAGAGAGGGGAAGGGGAGAAGTGGAGAAAAGAGAGGGAGAAAGAGATGGGAGAGGGAGATGTAGAAAGAGAGGGAGAAAAAGAGCGGTGAGGGAGAAGTAGAGAGGGAGAGGGAGAAAGAGAGGGGGTAGGGAGAAGTGGAGAGGGAGAAGTGGAGGGGAGAGGGAGAAGTGGAGAGGGGAGAGGGAGAAGTGGAGAGGGGAGAGGGAGAAGTGGGGAGGGGAGAGGGAGAAAGAGAGGGGTGAGGGAGAAGTAGAGAGGGAGAGGGAGAAAGGGAGAGGGAGAGGGAGAAAGAGAGGGGATAGGGGGAAGTAGAGAGGGAGAGGGAGAAGTGGAGAGGGAGAGGGAGAAAGAGAGGGGTGAGGGAGAAGTAGAGAGGGAGAGGGAGAAAGGGAGAGGGAGAGGGAGAAAGAGAGGGGATAGGGGGAAGTAGAGAGGGAGAGGGAGAAGTAGAGAGGGAGAGGGAGAAAGGGAGAGAAGAGAGGGAGAAAGAGAGGGGTGAGGGAGAAGTAGAGAGGGAGAGGGAGAAAGGGAGAGGGAGAGGGAGAAAGAGAGGGGATAGGGGGAAGTAGAGAGGGAGAGGGAGAAGTAGAGAGGGAGAGGGAAAAAGGGAGAGAAGAGAGGAAGCAAGAGAGGGCAGAGGGAGTAAGAGAGGGGAGAGAAAGAGAGGGGAGAGAAAGAGACGGGAGAGGCAGAAGTGGAGAGGGAGAAGTGGAGAGGGGAGGAGAAGTGAAGAGGGGGAGAGAGAAGGGTACAGGGGAGACACGCAGAGCCAGATGAGGAATAAGAAATGCCGCACAAGACATGCATTATATATTTCAACAATTGGCATGCTGCCAGAAAAACGCGCAAGCCGAATCGACTCCTAAGAGCCGACAGCCGCAATGAGACTTCTCTCAGCCGAAATAGAAGCCAGCTCACTAATTAGAAATCAAAGATCCCGAGGGTGACAGGGTGGAGGGGGTTGGAGAGTTAGAATCTGAGCAGCCAGGACTCAACACTGCGGAACTGCAGAACAGACTGCTCTGCTAAAAATTTGCATACTAAGAGGCTCAGCCAGTCAAGACAGATCAGGAGAAAAAAGAAATGGAAACTGTGGGGACGAACAAGCAAGTGGCAGAGAGATAGAAAATTCAACTATAAAAGCTGGATTGTGTCGGCTTGTGCAGCAAATGATAATGTCTTGCCAAGATATTAGGGAGATAAGTTTACTTGGCACTATGGCGGTCTCAAAGTCAAGTTGAAATCTTTGGCTAATACACTGACTATACTATTAAGAGATAGCTAGTGACACTAAAAAAATCCTATGGGGATTAAAGTGTGCTCAGAATTTCTTCCTTAAGAATAATAAAAGTCAGTTTGTATTTAAACAAAATTAGCCGTTTAGCTAGTGCAATAAAATCGATATTAAAAATCGTTTTAGATGATTAAATTTTCGATCTCTCTTCGGAAAGTATTAAGATCGGAACTTACGTTTATTAGATAGATCGAGAATCTTACTCTAGCGTGATCTATAGATTCTTAGAATCAGCCGAGTCTTAGCCTAGCGAGATCTATAGATTCATAGAATCAGCTGAGAATCTTAGTCTAGCGAGATCTATAGATTCTTAGAATCAGCCGAGAATCCTAGCCTAGCGAGATCTATAGATTCTTAGAATCAGCCGAGAATCTTAACCTTGCGAGATCTATAGATTCTTAGAATCAGCCCAGAATCCTAGCCTAGCAAGATCTATAGATTCTTAGAATCAGCCGAGAATCTTAACCTTGCGAGATCTATAGATTCTTAGAATCAGCCCAGAATCCTAGCCTAGCGAGATCTATAGATTCTTAGAATCAGCCGAGAATCCTAGCCTAGCGAGATCTATAGATTCTTACAATCAGTCGAGAATCTTACTCTAGCGAGATCTATAGATTCAGAAAAATCTGCCGAGAATCCTAGCCTAGCGAGATCTATAGATTCTTACAATCAGTCGAGAATCTTACTCTAGCGAGATCTATAGATTCAGAAAAATCTGCCGAGAATCCTAGCCTAGCGAGATCTATGGATTCTTAGAATCAGTCGAGAATCTTAGTCTAGCGAGATCTATAGACTCAGAAAAATCTGCCGAGAATCCTAGCCTAGCGAGATCTATAGATTCTTAGAATCAGCCGAGAATCCTAGCCTTGAGAGATCTATAGATTCTTATAATCAGCCGAGAATAGCTGAAATATAGACCCTCAGCTATAGAAACATTATTAGAACATCTCCCGAAAAGGAATGCGGCACAGCTATAAGTCCAGGACAGGCTGGAACCAATAGGTACAAAATTAGCTAATGCACGGAGGACAAACATCACACAGCTCGCCTCCAATACACAGAGATCGATACAGCACTCTCCTTTCCTGCAGTCAGCTAGGCAGGACTGTCTGCTACAGTTAAAAACTATAGCTTCGGCACTTGTGCAGCTCTCCATTCAAGACTTTTGAAGACCCGCCCTGTTGGCAGTTCATTTGTCCATCTTTACTTTGCTACTGAAATATGCAATTATTGCCAAAAAACACAATCGACCAATAGAAAAGAATCGATAAACTTCTCCATATAGTTTAGTTTATAGCTAGTGTCTGTACGTACGCTATATAAGTTTTCAATTAATTTAGTTGGGCCTGAGCTGAAACGTAAGTAGCTATAACTCATCTAGGCGAGGTGTATAGAATTGCAAGGAAACCGTTTTAACTAACCATCCTATAGTGTGCGCAGCTGTGTAGTTTGGAGGAAATTATCTGCATAAATTATTCAGCGTCAATACATACCTTTGCTTGCTTGGTAAGAAACACAAGTAGCTATGTAGAGCAGCTATATAACACAGAGCAGCAATCACCTAAAGACTAAGCGAGCCTTTTATTAACAAAAACTATGCTGAAAGACGTCAGGTGCAACCTCGGAATTGCTGAAGTTGTTGTCAGAAGCAATCCTGGGATGTCAGAAGTTGTTGTCAGGAGCAATCCTGGGATGTCAGAACTTGTTGTCAGGAGCAATCCTGGGATGTCAGAAGTTGTTGTCAGGAGCAATCCTGGGATGTCAGAAGTTGTTGTCAGGAGCAATCTTGGAATGTCAGAAGTTGTTGTCAGGAGCATTCTTGGAATGTCAGAAGTTGTTGTCAGGAGCAATCTTGGAATGTCAGAAGTTATTGTCAGGAGCAATCTTGGAATGTCAGTTTTTGTCAGGAGAAATCTTGGGATGTCGGAAGTTGTTGTCAGGAGCAATCTTGGAATGTCAGAAGTTGTTGTCAGGAGCAATCTTTGAATGTCAGAACAATTTGTCAGGAGACGGCCTTTGACCACCCCAAAAGACAGCATACAAAAGAAGTCCCTACTTTCAGTAAAAAACGAAAAAAAAAATGCAAGAAAACTGTCAGATACAAATAAGACAGCTAATTTTTCCAACACACAATTTCTGCAGACTGAAGGTTGCACCATATAAATGCTTCAAGATAACTGCACGATAAAGGTTTTATTTCATCATTTAATTAGCAAAACAATTTGACTACACGTAAAAATAGTGCGAAAATCCTTGAAATTCTACTGAAAACCTCAAGTCAGTAGTACAATTCAAAATTGGTTTGCCAATTTTGCATGCGATTTTATAAGAAGACTTTCAGAGTCAGACTACCCCAGGATGATAAACGAAGACCGAATCGAAATTGTATTTTTTATAGAATCTTTTCCCGATTGTAGCTAATGATTTTGATGTATTGGCTGGCTTAGATGAACGAATTTACGAAAGATATCGTATTAAATTGGTCCCATAGAGGCATGTAGCTTCGAAAAATAGAGACTGACAGAGACAGACAGACAGACAGACAGACAGACACAAAGACAGACAGACAGACAGACACACAGACAGACAGACAGACAGACAGACAAACAGACCGAGACAGACAGACAGACTGACAGACACAAAGACAGACAGACAGACAGACAGACAGACAGACAGACAGACAAACAGACCGAGACAGACAGACAGACAGACAGACAGACAGACAGACAGACAGACAGACAGACAGACGGACAGTAATTAGACACCAGTAGCCAGTTACACACACGAGGTTACAAAGACTCCGATGAGACTGCAGACAAATCACTCTACGCAAGCTTCCTCTAACCGGGGCCGCTTCTCGTCTTGAACGACATCGCCGTCACCAGTTGCTGCCAGCTGCTTCAATTGCCGCTTGCTATCCGCTCGTTCGCGCATCTCCTCGAAGCTGGCCTGCAGCTGACGCTTGAGCAGCGGTCGGTGCTGCCTACATCGCAGCTCGGGCAGCAGCCCGGTGCTCAGATGAGACCAATTCAACGTTGGCGGAGTAAAAGGCAGAAGATCGACAGCTAGACGAGCAAGGCAGGATCGGACGGTCAGCTCAGTCCAGTGACGCTGCAAAGTGACGCTGAGATGCTCGCGGGCGTCCGCTGAGCAACGCCAATCGAGATGATCGAATTCGGCTTTGGATAAGATTAATGGGAGACCATTGGCCAACACATATTCTGGCTTCCTGTGGAGGTTGATGTAAAAAAATTGAGTCACAAGTGCATCACGTGAGTTGTAGAATCGTAAGAAGTGGTCCAAGAGTCGTTGTTTAAGTTAGCCTAGTAGTTAGAGTGTCGGACTCACGACTTGAAGGTCGGGGGTTCGATTCCTGATCCTGCACTCGGAACAATTTGTGTCCTTGAGCAAGACACTTACTCGTAACTCTGCATTGCTTCAGTTCGCCCAGCTGTAAAATGGGTGCCAGCATTAGCTGGGGTAATTGAGGGTGTGTGTGGTGACCCCCCAGTCCTTGGACTGAACAGCCGTACGCAGCCTCCAGATGCGCCGCGCAATAGCTGCGACTGAGCTGTCGGTTGCACATCTGCCCATTACGGACTTAGGCCCACAAAGTAGTTGATTTGATTCATAAAGTGACAGATACTACAGCGACTCTATCACGCCTCAGATACGACTGTACGATGCCAGTCATTTCAGAGTCGCAGACAAAAAAAACACCTCAAATTGACTTTTAGGCGACTTGTACCGTGACATCTTGTCGTTTTAGAGTCGTCTAGAGTCACTTTGTTCCTATTTTACCTGTGGTTACCTGCAACGACTTTTGAACGCTTCTTGGCCGAGGTAACGTTTTCATTAAGACGTCGACCAGTATAAAACTCACCTAGGAGTAGCATTCACATCCAGCAGTTTATCAACAATACTTGGCTCTTCAAGCCCTTGACCAACCAGAGCCAGCACGGAGAACATATTCCGAATCTGATGATAAAGAAAGGCCGTAGCTCGAACTCGGAACGCGAACATCTGATTATGATCTGATGCTTGACTGCAGTAATCAACAGGTTCAATATCGCACTCCATTACAGTTCGACAATAATTAGCCTGATCTGGGGAGAATTTTGAAAAATTCCTGAAATCGTGCTCCCCAACAAAGCGTTTACAGGCGTCCCGCATAGCTTCTATATTGAACGTTGACCGAGGAAAATGGTACAGGTATTCCCGGCCTTTACAGGCGAATCTGGCACTGAAATCTGGCGTCACAGGTGCCCAAGCCAGCACTCGCAGCTCGCGCGGCAGCACTCTATTAAGCGGACCAACAGGATCCAGTTCGTTAGCCTCCGTGTCCTCACTAGACGGAGGCGTTCGCCTCTTGCCAATGTCCGGTCCAGTGTCCGGTATGCAACCGGTGTTGCAGTCGGACAGTAGGCTGCGAATATTTAACGATACAACATTAGCCAGGGCTGAGACGCCTTTGTCAGTTCGAGCGCAAGACACTAGATTGCAAGTGTCTATCGATTCGATTAATTGTACGCGTTTTAAACCGTCGCACAAGCGGCCGAGTACCGTGTTGTCTGTGTTGTCCTGGTCAGGGGGGTAGTGATTAGTCATTTATTTGTGTGTCTACGACTCTACGTAAACATTTTCAACCTTGATCGTCTAAATATACTCTTAACTGTGTTTATAAATTGTTTGTGCCCTCCTTGGACACCCGGTGTCTGATTGTGCCCTCCAGCGACACCTACTGTTGTGCCCTCCAGCGACACTTAGTGTCTGATTGTGCCCTCCTTGGACACCAAGTGTCTGATTGTGCCCTCCTTGGACACCCAGTGTCTGATTGTGCCCTCCAGCGACACCTAGTGTTGTGCCCTCCAGCGACACTTAGTGTCTGATTGTGCCCTCCTTGGACACCCAGTGTCTGATTGTGCCCTCCAGCGACACCTAGTGTTGTGCCCTCCAGCGACACTTAGTGTCTGATTGTGCCCTCCTTGGACACCTAGTGTCTGATTGTGCCCTCCTTGGACACCCAGTGTCTGATTGTGCCCTCCTTAGACACCTAGTGTCTGATTGTGCCCTCCTTAGACACCTAGTGTCTGATTGTGCCCTCCTTGAACACCCAGTGTCTGATTGTGCCCTCCTTGGACACCTAGTGTCTGATTGTGCCCTCCTTAGACACCTAGTGTCTGATTGTGCCCTCCTTAGACACCTAGTGTCTGATTGTGCCCTCCTTGAACACCCAGTGTCTGATTGTGCCCTCCTTGGACACCTAGTGTCTGATTGTGCCCTCCTTAGACACCTAGTGTCTGATTGTTCCCTCCAGCGACACCCAGTGTCTGATTGTGCCCTCCTTGGACACCTAGTGTCTAATTGTGCCCAGTGTCTGATTGTTCCCTCCAGCGACACCCAGTGTCTGATTGTTCCCTCCAGCGACACCCAGTGTCTGATTGTTCCCTCCAGCGACACCCAGTGTCTGATTGTTCCCTCCAGCGACACCCAGTGTCTGATTGTGCCCTCCTTGGACACCTAGTGTCTAATTGTGCCCAGTGTCTGATTGTTCCCTCCAGCGACACCCAGTGTCTGATTGTTCCCTCCAGCGACACCCAGTGTCTGATTGTTCCCTCCAGCGACACCCAGTGTCTGATTGTTCCCTCCAGCGACACCCAGTGTCTGATTGTTCCCTCCAGCGACACTCAGTGTCTGATTGTTCCCTCCAGCGACACCCAGTGTCTGATTGTTCCCTCCAGCGACACCCAGTGTCTGATTGTGCCCTCCTTGGACACCTAGTGTCTGATTGTTCCCTCCAGCGACACCCAGTGTCTGATTGTGCCCTCCTTGGACACCCAGTGTCTGATTGTTCCCTCCAGCGACACCCAGTGTCTGATTGTGCCCTCCTTGGACACCCAGTGTCTGATTGTTCCCTCCAGCGACACCCAGTGTCTGATTGTTCCCTCCAGCGACACCCAGTGTCTGATTGTGCCCTCCTTGGACACCTAGTGTCTAATTGTGCCCAGTGTCTGATTGTTCCCTCCAGCGACACCCAGTGTCTGATTGTTCCCTCCAGCGACACCCAGTGTCTGATTGTTCCCTCCAGCGACACCCAGTGTCTGATTGTTCCCTCCAGCGACACCCAGTGTCTGATTGTTCCCTCCAGCGACACTCAGTGTCTGATTGTTCCCTCCAGCGACACCAGTGTCTGATTGTTCCCTCCAGCGACACCCAGTGTCTGATTGTGCCCTCCTTGGACACCTAGTGTCTGATTGTTCCCTCCAGCGACACCCAGTGTCTGATTGTGCCCTCCTTGGACACCCAGTGTCTGATTGTTCCCTCCAGCGACACCCAGTGTCTGATTGTGCCCTCCTTGGACACCCAGTGTCTGATTGTTCCCTCCAGCGACACCCAGTGTCTGATTGTGCCCTCCTTGGAACCTAGTGTCTAATTGTGCCCAGTGTCTGATTGTACCCTCCAGCGACACCCAGTGTCTGATTGTTCCCTCCAGCGACACCCAGTGTCTGATTGTTCCCTCCAGCGACACCCAGTGTCTGATTGTTCCCTCCAGCGACACCCAGTGTCTGATTGTCCCTCCAGGACACCAGTGTCTAATTGTGCCCTCCTTGGACACCTAGTGTCTGATTGTGCCCTCCTTGGACACCTAGTGTCTGATTGTGCCCTCCAGGGACACCCAGTGTCTGATTGTGCCCTCCATGGACACCCGGTGTCTGATTGTGCCCTCCTTGGACACCCGGTGTCTGATTGTGCCCTCCATGGACACCCGGTGTCTGATTGTGCCCTCCTTGGACACCCGGTGTCTGATTGTGCCCTCCTTGGACACCTAGTGTCTGATTGTGCCCTCCTTGGACACCTAGTGTCTGATTGTGCCCTCCTTGGACACCCAGTGTTGTGCCCTCCAGCGACACCCAGTGTCTGATTGTACCCTCCAGGGACACCCAGCGTCTGATTGTAAGCTTCATGGACACCTAGTCTAATTGTACCTTCCATGGACACCCAGTATGATACCTTCCATGGAGACCCAGCGTGGGTGTGCCCTTCTGAGAAACCCTGTGTCTATATTACACCCGGACAGTGTTAAAAACCCCTACCTGCAAAGCGGAGCCATCGAAGGCCCAGCCCATATAGGCAATCCGAAGTGCCACTCGGCGCTGTTTAAACTGATTAAAATCTACTCGACCTTCACGCTGTCTGCGCCTTCCTTTGCCTGGCTGTGGCAGCATCAGCTGCAGTTTCTCTTCCCCAGCTTCGCTAACATCAACAACACCAGCAGGTGACACCAATGGCCGAAGCTGAACCACCTGAGCTTCGAGTTGCTGAACCCGATTAATTAGCTCTTCCCTAGTTAGGGTTGCTAAATATGTGGCACTAGGGCCGCCTTTCAAAGACATTGCCCGACAGGCTTGAAGCAGTGGACGCATGCAAAAATTAGTAATAGGCTTAAGTTTGAGGTCAATACTAGTGAAACATCCAAACTTCCTAGGGTTTTTTTCACAAACAGTTAATAAATATGGCTTTTTTATACATGCAATCTAGTGCCCCCTTCGGGGCGCCCAATAAGCAAGGAGCAAAATTTATTCATGCAAATCCATTAAAAAGAACATTTTCTTAAGAACCAATTCCTTCTTTAGTTTTATAAATCGCCCTATTATCACCGAAAAAGATGCTTGCTATGATATCTTGCTTCAAAAAGTAACAAAAGGATGCAACAAAATAAAGCCCTCACAAAGATATTGATGACAGCCATTCCAACTAAATTGAAAGCATCCCCCAGATTGCAAGCATCTCCCCCAGATGGATGGCAAGCATCCCTAACTTATAAGTATCCCCCAGATAGCAAGCATCCCCCCAGAAAGCAAGCATCCACCCAGATAGCAAGCATCCCCCCAGAAAGCAAGCTTGCATCTTCCAGATAGCAAGCATTCCCACATAGCAAGCAATGCCAAGCATCCCTCGATAGCAAGCAACTCCAGACAGTAATAACAAGAAATCAGTAATAATAATAATAATAAAAACAGTAATGACAATGTAAATAGCATGAAATCAAATTCAGGGTCATCAAAGTAAATTCAGACAATTATTTCAACTTTTTATCTTATTAATACATTTATCAATTTGAATACAACTTGGTATATTTAGCTAATGAATTAATTGTTAAACAGTCAAATTGCTTTCAGCTAATTCATTCACAATATGCACAAGGAGCTTGTCAAACACCATGAAGTTATTGACTTGTAGATACATACTAGATACCTCCCAATGAGTTTTAGGTCTGCAGTGCCTTTTTTCCAAAGTGCATCATAGGTCTAGTCCCTAGGGTCAGGTCAGGGAATTAAACAACAGATTTTCAATATCATATGCACCTTGTATAAATATGGTGGTAAAGGTTAAAGTTAAGTTAAATATAGTCTTGGCAATTTTTCTTGCATATATTAAATTTTATATAATGTATATACAAATGAGACCTATTTAGGCTATTTAGAAGTGATAAGTTAAACTAGGTTAGGCCTATTATCACTCTGATCATGCATGTGCAACACCTTGATTTACACTGGATATGCATGCTTGGGGCCTTGGGCACAACCTTGGGATTTACTCAACCATTTCTATTGGCAACAGATACATGTAAGTCACTATTGGATGGAATAATAGGCCTAATCACGTGACTGCTCTCAGCCAATAGCAACTTATATGTATTTGTTGCCAATAGAAATGGCTGGGTGATTCCCAAGGTTGCACATACATGTAGATATGTGACTTACCTTTTGACAAAAAACATTACTTATTTGAAACCCAAAAGTTAAAATTAACAATTTTGGATAAACAACAGAAATAATTATGGTAATATTATATTATTAATCCTAAATGCCTTATCATCTAATTAGTAGTCTACCTCTATATTTTTGGGTAGGCATTCTTGCAATTTACCTTGGCTAGCTGGTTTGTCTTAGTATAATTGGTCCTTAGACTTGGATATACTATTAGATAAGATCTAGATAATTTTTATCCATTTTGCTCTTCAAAACAAAGGCAAGTTGGCTTGCTGCTTAAGATACTATTTGGGTATTTTGGCTAAACTTGGATAGTTGTTCATAGAGGAGTTGGGTATTTTCCTCTGCTAGAGGTTAGCAAGATAGGTGGCAATGCCTATTTTCTATTTTCCAAACACTTGGAGTCCCCTATAGCTAAGTCAGGTGGGTACTTTCCTCAGGGTAACAGAGTTGCACCCACCACAAGAATGCCAAGATTTAATGATAGGCCTAGCTAATTAGGCTAGTATCTAAGATGATTGGCAATAATAATATTGGTAAACCCTCTGGTTAGACTAGGCCTAGTTAAGAGCTACTAATAGCCTTAGTAGACTAACTAGCCTTTTTGAAAATATTGTATAATATAATTTTAAAGTTAAGCTCTGAAGTTTAGTTGGCTATCTTTCAATATTCAATGGCAGATCTAGGACTTTTAAAGTAAATAGATAGATTGACCTAAAATAAGTCCCAAATAAGCCCAAAATTAAAATACTCTAGCTGTTTTGTAATTCTAGCTATAATAAAAACCCATAACCCAACCTATAATAAAAGTTTTTGAAATAATAAATGCCATGGTAGGCCTATCCTAACTTTAATTTGGCTAGATTAGGATCCCAATACCAAATTGATACTATTTTTATATAGGCCTATTGATGCCAACTTATCAAAACCTAGGGGCCTAAAACAAAATAAATTATTTGATAGTTGATCAAAA
The DNA here is from genome assembly GCA_002269645.1 of Macrostomum lignano. NCBI lineage: Eukaryota > Metazoa > Platyhelminthes > Macrostomidae > Macrostomum > Macrostomum lignano. The sequence goes on along the minus strand of NIVC01000031.1, from coordinate 969,248 downwards.
ACAGAATAGGCCTTAAACTCCAATATATTAGCAATATAATAGGCCTACATAAAAAAATTTGGGACTTGGGTCAAATCAAAGGCCTATAGGACCCTAAAGTCAAACTGTCAAAGCAATATATATAGAGAATAAGATGAAAGATAAGAGTCTAGGCACCTAGGCTATAAGAATTTTTTATATTTAACTCCTGGACCTAGTTTTAATTTGGTATTATAAATAGTTTTTTACCTAAGATAGCAAACGGCACCAAGGATAAAACCATCTATAATTTGCTATTTGTCAGGCCCTAGGCCTTAATATAAAGTTCCAAAATCACAAAGTGTAAATATGTGATTTTAGGTCTACACAACATAGAATCCTAATCTTTTGAACGAAAAGCTTTATAAATATCGATAGAGCAATAAAAAAGGCACAAAATATCAAAATATGAACACTGGATCTGCCTCCTACCCTCACAAGCAATAACAATTTTTGTGCTGAAAAAAATGAAGACTGAATGAAAATGAATGAGTATATTTTTCGGAAAAGCCTGCCTTAAAATTTTTCCAAGAAACGAGGTTTCCTGTAGCTCTTCTATACTTAAGTCGTCCCCTTGATCCAATCAGTGTAATGCGAACTACATGCACATTGAAGATGCGCAATAACTGAGGGAAATTGTGTCTGTGTGTGTGTGTAGCTTAAAAGCCGAACGCTCATCCGATGGCACCAATCTAAATCACTAAATAGTTCAAGAATGGAGCCAGTCGAGGGAAACAGAAGACGCTCGTGCCTTTATTGGTATAAAGGCCTCCTGTATCGCAAGGACATGCAGTGACCGCAACGGAGTGCGAGGCTACCGATGCACGCAGAAAACCTGCCCGGGCCGCACTACTGTCCAACAGGATGAACAATTTCGTACCTCCGCGCACAACCACTAAGTGCAGTGGAGCCTCGACAGAAGGAGATGCTGCAACTCAAATCGCGACTAAAGAGGTAGGCTGAGGTGAGCAGCGCCAGTCTGGAGGTATTGGACGCAAAGTGCACAGCTGCTTCCTGACTGGGATCGGCTTTGCGGAAATCGAAGCACAATGTATCGACAGTGTCGCAGAATCATTCCGCCGCTACCTGAGGACGCCAACGTCACTTGAGGCCCTTCTCGATGCTCCGGACCCTGACATGCTCCGCCGGCTTGCATGTGTGGCGACATAGTGCATGGATGGTACCTTCAAGACGGTGCCACGGCTAGCTGTCCTATCAGCTTCTCACAAAAGGGTTCGTCGAGCTTGACACTTTCTGGCCGGCAGTGTATGTACTCATAAACCGCAAAACGAAGGACCTTGTATTCAGCGGCACTAGGGCACGTTGCATCTGCGCTTTGTCCTTCCGCCGCCGTGTGTACTATTTGTCACGGACTACGAACTGGCTCTAATCGCTGCCGCCGAAGCCACATTTCCGGATACTGAAGTCCGAGGCTGCTGATTTCACTTCTGCCAGGCTGTCGTCGGCAAGTTTAAGACATGCGATCTTCAGCAGTTCATCAGCCGCAGTGCTTCGGATCAGAGTAAGACAGTGGCTGCTGAAGCTTCTGGCCGGGGATGAGATCGCCAGTGCTGTCGACATTAATTATGGGATCGTTAATTGCCGGTCGGCCTGTCAGGAGAAGTGCACACCGCTCTGTCCCGCGTTCATAACTACATCGGCACTTTCTGATTGCAGCGCGTGGGAAGCAGTCGCCTCTCAGTACACGGACTCACCAAGCGCACAAACTG